>JAQGCL010000022.1:0-38357 GCA_034699605.1 Isotomiella paraminor | reverse complement strand
CTTCTGGACGTGGTCGACTTGGCCTTCAGGGAACCAGTGGGTTGCGGGAGTTAAGAGAGTAACCGAGTCATGGGATATATGCAATCATAGTCACCAGCTACCTCGTTCTGGGTCTCCACTATGCAAGCGTCCTGACAGGGGAACTGACCTCCCCGATGTGGCAATTGTTGCTCACGACCTGCGAGAACTGACCTTTGATAATGGCTTCAAGTTGCTCTTCCCTGTATGGGACGTGAAAGATTTGGCCAGGTTTGACCATCACGAGTTCAGAGTCGCTTTCCATAGGGACCACCTTGGTGATATGTTCGACCAAAAACTACAGGTATTGTTTTCGATGTCTTCGGCGGAACACTAATTCTGTTTACTTGGAAGGGATTGGACAGTCAAGGAACATATAAAAGAGAGGTCCTGTCCAACCTGAGGAACAAACTGGAACGGATGTGTCGGAGGATGATAAGGAAGTGGAGCTTCTGGATTACAGTACAACAGCATGGGGTAAGGAGAAGTACTGTCACGTGGCTGTGGGGGAAGCTTTCTTCACACGAATCCACTCTTCATTTTTCTAAGGACGAGGACGAAATTATTGTTGGGAAAAGGCAATTCCATTATGATTGCTTTTATTGTGTTACAATGTAATGAAAATACTATCATGCCATTAGCTTACATAAACCGTTTTATAGGATTGCTATTGAGGCGAACCATCGGGAATATATGAAGTGCATGTTAGTTTCAGTAAGTCTTACACCCAATCACCCGCCTATGTGACAGGTATCAGAAACTGTGTAAATATTATCCCATGCTAAAGTCTGAACTAATCTCGTCTTTTGTTCACCCTTGCCATAAAAAAACAACATTAACGTATGCCTATTTAGCCTTAGATCCTGAACTTGGTTGCTTCCACAAATACATTGCTTTCTTTTTAAACAAGTTCCATTGTAAGTCGATAGAGGTTCAAGCAAGTGCAATGGCACTGCGTCGCAAGGATTGAGATACCCTGGCAAGTCCACATCTCTCATATCACGTGAAACGCGATCATGATGATGGTAATTGTGATTGTGTGGGGGATGAAAATCCAGAAAACGACTACCATGGGCACTCCACACCACATCTTTAATGCGCCCCCGAAAACGAAACCGAGTACAGACACTCATGCCCATCCATCCAAACGTGGCCGACACGAGTCGTATGTTCCAAGGTTTTCCGTTAATAACAATGCAAGACAAAGGTTTTAGCGGGGTTGCTATGCGAGTTGAACTTTGTCAAACGTGTGCTATAAATTTTGTAGCAGGCATGTCCTTTATTGGATAAAACATTGATAGAACAAATAGAAATATGGTTCCCCATCATCTTATTTGCGTATTCTTGAAATACGTTTAAGAGTTATTCCATCTCTTCTAAATAAGGTTTCAAATTTTCCATATCATCGAAGGGGGGAAAGGCTAGAAAGCTTCATGTAGTATACGAAAATGATGGAGGCATCACACAGAAAGCAACAAAGTTGATCGTAGAATAGAAACTTTGTGTATATTTATCATGTGTAATATTTATCATATCTCATGGTGCATCCTCCAATTGTTTCCGCGGGTATGACACACAAATTATTATTTTAAAAGCCAGATAAAAAGCAGAAATAATGGATTTTTGTTTGTTAACAGATCTTCATTTTGGAACGAACCAACATTTCATGAACTGACGATTATGATATGTAGGAGGACCTCATCACTTCCCGTCTCCGCCATTCTCCGTGATCAGTGCCACCTGACCTGCGTTAAGTTCATTTTATGATGCAATTTTCTTTTAATTCCTTTTCATATGTGCCGCTTTCTTGCTTGTTACCCACCTACAAACAAAAAACGGTTCAAAATGTGCCCGACGGAATTTGAGTGTGATCTGTAAAGTCAGGACGTTACATGTATAGGTTTCAAAAGACATGGGAGGACACTATAGCGGAAGTCATATCTCGACATATTGACAACGTTTTTTCTTTCAAACTGCCTTTGTGGAGGCAAGGATGGGAGTCAGGCAGGAAATCCCGACCGACCGCTTGATCTTGGAAATCAGTCCGTTCGATAAAGCTTCTTTAGTCAGTATGTAATTGAGCCAACTATAGATATTCAGTGACCTGTTCTACAGTATGAACAAGTCACGGAGATATAACGAAATAGATAAACTAGACGTCATTAACTAAATCTTTTCAGTCAAAAAAGGATTGACTGCCAAATTACATCGCCTGATTTCAGTTCTTTGGGGTACTTTTATAAAATGCGATTGGTGCCTCTACCATGCTTTTAACAAGTGAACCGAATCTCTCCAGTTTTGCTGGCTATTTTTCCTTTCACCTCCTTTAAATATTCAACGTTGTATAAATGGACCATCATATTTCCTTCCAATGGTGGCTCTACAGGTACTGGTTGTCTTCTACCTAGATAACAAAAATAACCAGTGCAGCCATTGCAGCCAAGTGCAACAATTAATGATACCATTAATATAAGAAGCCCTTTTCAAGCACTTCCACTTTCAAGCACAAGCACTTCCGAAGCACGTAGGCTTCTCAAATGTCGTTCCACAAAGGGAAGCAATGTCTTGTAAGGATAGACACGACTGGTTCCTCGTTCGAGTTATCCATGGCCTCGAACAATCCCTCATTTCCTAGTGGGTCGTTTAGTTGTAAATAGGGGTAGTCCCGAACTACCAATCTTTCAATACTGTAAGCGCATCTCTTTGTTATTTTCATTTAAATAGCATTCAACTATTAGATCTAGGTATTTGTGTTCGGTACAATCGTTGCCCTAACGGAGTCGAAGGTAAATGATCCAAGAAAGGGTAAGCAAAACGAGTGCGATTTCCGAAATACGAAAATTTTGGCGTGTGGGGTCTTATGTGACAAGGTCACACACCCACACAGAGGTCAAACAGTCATTGGTTATTGGATTTCTTTTTGAAAGAATCTATAAATATGTTAGTTATCTCAATTTTAGAAAAAGTGTGCGACCGCTTTGATAATGCTTTGCTTACTATAATTATTTAAATTGTAGACTACCAAAATTAACTTATGTTCACTTCTGTAAATGTATTACAGTTGCTGGAATTACTTTATTTAAAATACTCGCAATAAATGCACGAAAGATTGAAGTATGTCTTGCATTATTACTGCCTTCTGTGCAAGCAGCATAACAACCTTCCATTTTTAAAGGTGACTTGCCATCATTCATCCAGCGTACAACCACATCCTAATATTATATTCAAAAGAGGACATTCATTCATTATGCATTTACCAAAATTGCAACTGACCAGTTCAACTCGCGAGGGAACCTCGCAAAGGGGTTTTGCAGTGGTTTCGTCCCGGGAAAACCTTGGTACCTATAGGACTCGAGTCTACTCGGTTTTCACATTATCGGAAGTACTGGTCGAATATTACATGGGGTGTCTACATACAATGTAATCTCACTGGAGTGGGTGAAACGGACTTTGTACTCTAATCGACGGGGACGACGAAGTATTGTGGCCTTCGTAGTAGACAAAAGATTTCCTGAAGTTCTAATGAAGGTATATCATGAAATAGACGACGTCATTCGACGAAGCAGAGCAGTTTTAACTTTCAACGACTGACCAAAAATTTATCTTTTGCTTATTAACCCAAAAAGATTAAATTAATTCTACTAATTAATCTTATCACCTATCCTAGTCATGTCACGTCTTTGGCAAACGCAAGACAAGGAATATCATGGTGACATTCTCATCGATCGTTACATCTGGGAATTACTCGGATGTTGTTTACAAGCGCCACAAAACATAATTACTGTCTAATGTTTAAGAGGACCGTAGTTTATATGGTATAGAGATAACTCCACTGGTCACATAAAACACTTCCATTGTTAGTGGCATCACCAATACTGATATACAACTTTTCCATACTTATTGCCCATAATCTCGTATCGTCTTATTTAAACTTCCTTCCTCGTGCGCCTTGTAGACAAACATCCAAGGGATGTAGCTAAAAAATGTGGCCTTCATCGTCTTTCAGAGGAAGGCTTTATATGACATACCATTGCCAATGCTGCACAAAAGGCGTATGTAGAAGATTAAGTAGAGCATGTATTCAAAAATTTAAAACAGATGGTGATGATGACATGGAGGATTCAACTCAATAAGAGGAGCATCCGAGAAAGAGAGAGAGGAAAAGAGACCGAATTCATCAATTTTTACCTGAGGGAAGAAAGTGCCTTTGTACTTTAAAAACTCGAGTACAACAGCCTCATGCATTCAAGCGCGAGGACATTGTGACCGTTGCACCAGGCAAATGCATGATTATGATTATGCGTACTCCAGAGAGCCAATTTGCGTCGTATTTGAGGCCATTGCTGTGCTGCTGCTGTGGTGGTGGTTTCTCGTTCTATACGATTGCTATTCCTTCATTGTTGTAGCCAAAAGCTGCTGTGAAGTGTGAACAGTTTTCTGCGTTTCCATATATACACGATATAGAAAGCATAACAGCGGCCTCGATTCAATTACACAAGCAGCCACTCACTACTACAACTACATACCTTCTGCTCTTCTTCCGCATCATCACATGATAAGAACAGTGTTGTAAAAATCCACATACTGATTCTGTACTAATGCGCAGAAAGATCGCATCCTCGTCACAAAGTCAAACAAGGACAGGGTCGCCATTTTTGCTATTTAGTTGAGGCGTGTAAGTTTATGCAATATTCATTTCCCTTTTATTGAATCTATTTTTTACGCCAAGTTTAATTTGTCCCCTTTCTTGGGCAAATTTAAAAAGCTGATAGGAATGCATTTTACAATTCGACTTTTGTCCCTTTAATTAGCGTCCACTGGATTGGGGACGTTGAGGCCCACACGTCTAGGTATTTTGGACGTCCAGGGTGGTGGTGGTTTGAACCCATTTGCGAGTATTTATTCGAATCGTTTAGATTCAATTGGTGTATGCTTCGAGCCACATTTGGTAACAGACGAATGGGATTTGATCTTGGTCATTGTAAAGACCAAGTCACATTCCCCAACCGTACTCATTCTTCAGATTTCAAATTCTTCCGTTATACCGACATGACCTCTATATAAATGTCTTCAAACCCTCACATTACAGATGTGAAGGTTTGTCCTTCGTAAGCAGAAAACATTTTCGGGGAAACAATTGAAAAGTAATTCGCACCACATACATAAAAATTGGAGTTGACACTCTCAACTCAGAAGGGAAGCTTATTAAAAGAATTGGTGTAACGTCATCAACGTGAAACCATGGAGCCCATGAGTCGCGTCAATCAAACTTCCATCGGTTGGTTTGACGACCATTCTTGCTTTGCACATTCCGTCCACACAATTTGTTGAGAACGGGAAACATGAACAGTGCTATACAAATGGGTACTTTCTGTCAAACGACATAATTTCTCAACATTGAATGGATACATTATGGTATATCTAATTCCGCCTATCCATCATGTAATCCAGTCATATTCATCGATCGAATCACAACCAGGCCCTTCAAGGACTGTGGTTACTCTTATTCGCTTTTGAATTTGAATCGGACAGTTTCGTATGGGGCATGATTGTATATTACAGAACTTTAAGAATCATGACTCATATTCTACGAAAAGAGTTTTTCATTTACAACATTACATAGGGACCGATTCCGTAACATGCATTTAAAGACAAAAATGTTCCATGCATGCTGATGTTTTATAACGCTATATTAAGAAGCTTAAACCTGAGTAAAAGTAGGAAGTAACACCGAACAGAAGTAGTATCTAGGTCATTCTAAAGAATAGACAATGGCATTTCTTAAACAATAGAAATGAAAAAGTATTGTTCTTTTCTTCCACTTATTGTTCTTAATCGCATTCATATTTCCAACTGGGGTCCGCATGGTTGTCAATTGGAGCTTTTTGGCATAGCAATTAAGCCAC
This sequence comes from Isotomiella paraminor, assembly GCA_034699605.1. Classification (NCBI taxonomy): domain Eukaryota; kingdom Metazoa; phylum Arthropoda; class Collembola; order Entomobryomorpha; family Isotomidae; genus Isotomiella; species Isotomiella paraminor. The sequence goes on along the minus strand of JAQGCL010000022.1, from coordinate 32,433 downwards.
GTTGCATTTAGAACTGTGGAAGAAAGTGGGCGTTTTCCCAACAATTGGGTAGGTGGTGAGTCACTGATATAAGTGTCTAACCTAATCTTAGTCACTAAAAACCCTTCTTCTTTACAGAGCTCCATCGTGACAGTTGTCTAAGACCCTTGGCCGGAATGGAGGGCGACTTGGAAAGTCAATCCTCCGTACGGAGCAGAGTTTGAGGTGCCCATCTAATTCATTTTAATTGTGCTGTATCGTTACGGAAATGAAACGTATAATGTGACAGTAAAGAAAGGACAATTAAAGTTCCAAAGAGAACTACTGTCTACAAACTAACTTGGCTCACAACTGAACCCTTTCATGCCACTTTTGGAAAGTTCTAACAGTAATAACATACAAAAGTGGTTTATGTGACAATTGTGATGTGGCTGGGGTACCATATGGTGCCAAATGATGATGTTAATGGATGGATTTGTTTTCTGTTTCAGCGGTTTCGGACCTTCATTCCTACCGTCCCAATGTATCCACATCTATCAACGGCTGTGGCCATCGGTAAGAAAAATATAAAATTTGACTTATTCCATTCAAAAACAAGTGGTAATTTATGATTGATATTTTCCATAGACCAACAATATGGAGGGTCCTACCACCAACGAAGAGGAACGAAAAAACTTCCATCCCATTACTCCATCCAACAGCGTACACCAACAAAGCATGAGCACACCTTGGAATTCCGTAACTAACATCACACCACCACCACACTAAAGTTAAGGAGATTAAATTAGTAATCGACCGCAGTTTTCATCATCTTCTGCTTGCAAGCTTTCGCAACTTCCTAACAAATAGCTCGCAGAACTAACATTTCGAAATTCGTCCGGTAGCACGAGTTGACCGGTTTCATTGGATGTCATTATAAGTTCACCTTACAGTTAAAGTGATGAGAGTGCACAAGTTTTTATGACGGTAAAGTGAAAGGGTAATTTCGGATTGCCTTGAGTTTTGTTATTACTTTGCCCTACCATGTTTAGAGGATATGAAGGGAAGGGATATGCAATTATACATGTCTTCAGCAGCAATGTGTCAGGGAGGGATTTGGTCACTCCCAAAAGTTGTATATACCATCATGAAAATTCACTCTGTTCTCCGGCTTTGCATTTCATTCCTGCCGTCCTGAGTGTGACACAAAAAGTGGAAAATCCATATAGTAATAGAGCTGTTTATTTCTAACGACGATGTGAAACGCTGAACACGTGAGAGTACCTGTCCACCCGGTGTTTCATGTAACAGCGGGTTGAAGCACTTGGGTCAATGGTCCGTGTAATCCAGCCTATCGTCACGGATTAAAGATTAGGTTTTACTGTAGGTCGAATCATTAGGGCGGTCCGGAAAACCATGTAATTTGGAGCAATAAACCACATGTGGTTTTCCTAATGCAATTTCTCAATATCCGGGTGGTGTGGTAATTCCGTGCGGATAGAAATATTTATCATTTATGTTGTGATCCAGATTTACAAATTGATGGTTACTTAGGCTCTCAAAGAAAATCAAAAGAGTTGTTGGAAAAGCCAGAACTCTTTTCGCATACTACAGCGGAAGGCTGCTGAACTTTTGTTTTCCGCATTTGTCCATCAGGAAGTCAGGAAAGTGTGGAACGGTATGCCGCAACCAAAGCGAACCATCGGTACAAAAACGGTAGTCTGAACCTTTTCATTTCGATTGCGGTAGGAGTAACTTCGGTTTTCCAAACGGTATTTGGAAAGGAAATGGGTCCCGTGCTCAATTTTCGCAATCAAAGTATCAACTAAATTTTAGATAATTGAAGGCGTCGTAACCGTCACCGGTACAGCTAGATAAAATTGGCCCCTCTTCTCCATGGTACTTTCTTAGGAAATGTGGCACGCTAAACGGCTTGATGAGTCCTTCATCTTCATTGTCTTCATTGTGGTCGAAATGTCTAGTCCATCATAGGAAACTCATTGTTATGTTTGCGATATTGATCACGGAAAAATGTCCCCCGCAATCGAGAACGTATGGGGCTTATATATTCTAGGGATAGGGATAATTTTTCGTTCCTGTATTTGAAGGATTATATAAAACAAAGAAAATCCTGCCCAGGAAAAATGAATTCCCTCCTAATCCGTTCATCCATATAGTCAGTGGTTTGTCCCTCGTTTCATGAGTTCTTCCACTATAGGGGAAGGCACCCGGTATGTGCTAATTTTATACCAAGTAACAGTTTCCCTGAGTAAGGATAAGAGTAGCTTAAAAATTATCCACGTCCATTGGTGACGGGAAACCCCGTAGTAGAATATTGGACCACGAAGCCACCAAACTCGTTCGCTAATACGCAGCCTTTGCTATGAGCGCGTTTAGAATTCGCAGGCCCTATGATGATTATTAGATTACAACATGACCTATGATGAGCCATTAAGGGGCTGATCGTTCCAGCAGATACGCAGGAACCGGGGTGTGTATGATTTCTGCCGACAATTAAGAAAAAATCGGTTTTATCGGTTTTTTGTAGACTCCTGAAGCAGAAGTTTCTGGAAAAAGCGGGCTGCGATGGGGTTCACTGACCAATTGCAGTTTACTTCCGATTACGTCCTGAGCAATTTGTATACAATATCATTATCCTCATGCTTGCTTGTGTAGGGTATAAATATCTATATAAAAAGGAAGGCAAGAATCTACATTCCCGAACATAATTAGCTCACGTATCTTGTTCTTACTGTAATGACTTTAGGATGACTCAGCGTTAGTTGGGATAGTTTCACTATGCAAACCTCTTTCGTCCTTTTGTATGGGAGTTGTGAGGAACTATAGGGTCATTGTAGGATGGACTTTAAGCTATATTCAGTTCCCGTTGTCGGTGGTGTTCAAAAACGTTTAGGAATTATTCTAGCACGGTTGTTTGTGCTATGGCTCATGATATTTTTCAGAAAGAGTAACCTTTTTTTGTTACGCCAATCGATGTGGACATATTCTCCCCTATCGAATCTTGCATGGGTATGCATGAGTCCAATAAAATTCGAGCTTCAAAGGCCTCCGGCCCAATACCTCAAGTTTAACAACTATCAGATCTCCAAGAACCAAGTACATATTCGTATTGACGTCTTCGGTCCAAAATGTCATACCTCCACGGACCACTTGGCTCATCTCATAAAAAGCATTCGGAACACGGTTAGGTTTCGTCGTATTTCACTAAACGACTCACCATGTTTTTGGTATCGCCCGTACAATCCAAACATGGACGAGCCTTTTGTAATTGGGCCACACACCATTTACTGTGGTCGAAATGTCTAGGCCATGATAGGCCATTCATTGTTACGTTTGCCATTTTGATCACGGAAAAATGTTCCCCGCATCGAGAAGGTATGGGACTTCCTTCGCCCCGCCTCCAGCTTTGCACAAAAATACAACTCCATAGCTTCTTGCAATCCAAGCGTATATATAGACGCAGCTTTTTGGAATGACCCACACAAGCCTCAAACACAATCTTATTGACATCGAATTCCGAATTGCCGAGAGTAAAGCTTTGTTTTTTTCGAAAGGTATTAGGAGGAAATATGATGCTTGGCTTGTTCAATTGGCTTCGCTTACTAATATTAAGTGTATTGTGGTTTCCGCTCTGTACATGTATTATAGTTGCTGGAATCACGTTATACACCATACGCCAAATTGTGCAAAATAAATTACTAGAAATGGATATTTGAAGTGTGACCTGCATTATTACTGGCTTTCATAGAAATCTGAATCACCACCACAACAACTTTCCATTTCTTTAGGCCATTGTGTTACGATTAGTCAATATTATCATCAGTACCCTCCCCAAATTATATAATATATCTTAGACACCATATAATTCATACCGTACGAATCCTTGAAATTGCACCTGACAATACCTGCAGCCGTCGACCCTTCGGCGAAACTACGGGCTACACCATTGCTTTCTTCTCAGCGGCACCTTCATGAGACGGGAGGATACAAAAATGAAAAGAAAACCTGAGTGGGACATAACGTTGTGCTCTACGATTTACGTTCTCACATGAAAACTAATTTTGTAAAACCATGGAAACTTCAAACACTAACGCAGCGGGGCATCCAGAAAATATCCAGAAACAAATAATCCGAGGGATTTGGAATATACCACTTTATTACATTGCGCGCATCATATCCTACATACGATACATACGTATCCGTTGCACATATTTAAAACTCAATCGACTTACAATGGAAGTCACTTGAAGTCAAAATAAATGATTTTGAGATGTCACTAAATTCATTAGTGAAAACTATTGGCAACTGTTTTTGCTAGTTGACATCTTTCGCATTCCAGAGGAGTTCCATTGTAAGTAGCACCTCCGGACCCTATAAAACGCCTGCCATCGTAACGAAGTTTAGTCATATAACCTATCAAATTTGGAATGGCCAAACCGAAGACGAGCAGTCTCTGATCTTTCTCCCTCTATTTGGACAGTTGATGTCGCTATTTTTCTCGACTATTCTTCTGTATCCTACAGTTGACATTATTAAAACCACATGCATAACAATTGCACTTGACACCTTCAACTCAGAAGTTAACCTCAGCAAAAAGTTTCTGGCATAACGACATCAACCTAAAACGTTGGAGCCTATGAGAAGCGCATACTTCTTTTTTAGTTCATCAGCGATCAGTGGGTCCACTGCTACAATTACCGATTGTTTATTTGAATGGGAAACGTCAACATTTTCAAAATTATTAATTTCAAAAAGACCAACACCAGTCGGCATTCGTCAAATAAACAAGTTCAATTCTTAGCCCCGATTTTGCGTCCCCTGTTTCCTTGCATCAAGTTGCATTTTCCGGTTGTACCGTCATTATGAAACCAGAATTGGATTAAAACCCCTCGGATTTCTTAAATGAAGGAGGAAATAAGTATTCGCAACGACGTGCAACAACAACAGCGTAAGCCGTTTGTTTGAGAACTTTGTTTATGTTTTGTCTACAAGTCGATTTTTTATATATACAAAAGCTGCATTATTTGTAGCCTTTCTGATCGTAGGGATTCGTGTAACCCGGAGAATTATTGTTCTCATCGTAATAACCACGTTTTACTCGGCATGAGTAGTGTCTATTTACGTTATCTAAATCAGTCGAGTCGAGACACAATCGCATTGTACTTATGTCAACCTCCATCGATTTACAATGGAACCTTTTTAAAAGAAAGGCAATGGATTTGTTGAATCAACCAAAAATGTAGGCTGTGACACTACTAATTTCTGGCCGTAGGGTCGTAGGATCATGTAATTATTACTTATCCACACGAATTGTATCTTCGGATCACAAAATGTATTTCATAGGCTGTGTAGTGCAGGAAATATCATTATAAGACATTCATATCTCGACCCCACGTATTCCAATTCCAATCTGCAACATATGCCATGAGTGTGTCGAGTGGAGAAATAACAAACTTGAGTGGACTGGACTGGAGTGGAGTGGAATATAATGTTCAGACCGACCGATATACCATAGATATAACCGTTTACACACGCCAACAAATGAAGACGTCAAAAGCCAGATAGTGAGAGTGGTTACAAGACCAACTCAACTCGGCGAGAGATGCAAGAGTGAGAGAGAGGGAGAAGATACGTCCTGCATCCCGTATGCCTTATACAGCAAGCGAAAAAGCAAAAGTTGAGCTGGTAAAGGCCGGCAAATTGTATCGATCCATGTACCGTGGGTTGGGTAGGAAAGGAAGTGGATATGGGATATAGCAGATAATGCGCCAGATGTAAGAGAGATGTACTTCTCAGACTCAATCCATCGCTCTCCAAATCAAGAGGATAGGAAAACTGTACCCATAATCCAGTCCAGACTTGCATACAAATTGTGGTGTAAACAAGAACCCTTTTGGATGTATTTATTCTTTCCACACAAAACCAATTGAGGTAACGATTTTTTATGAATTCAGTTGGTTTTTCCCCCTACATTTTTACACAAATCGTAGTCAAAATTTTGTGCATGTTTTCGTAGAACAACAAGGGACTTGGGGATGTGGAACACTAAGTTTTAAAGGATTCACAGGGTGATCTGGCTGCATCATCATACCGTCAGAAGTGTGGAGATGATGGAGGCTGCTGCAAAAGACGGAAAGAATGGTGAGCCATTTCCATAGTCTTTTATACATTGTAGATCACAAGGTAAGGTTCAAGGGTGTCAAACTATGTCTAGGTCAGAGGAGAGTAGGTCGTTTTTTTTAATTCCTTAAAACAATTTTAAAAGCACAACTCACAAGGGAACCCCTGTACTCTCTCTCTCTTTCCCGTTAGGGTAAAGTTAGATTATGGGCCACTTTCTTATATATGGGAGGCTAGGTAACTCTTTGTGTAGCCCTGCTTTTGAGTTTCATGGTAACATTCAATGGTGAGTGGTACTTTTAACTTCGCTTTGCGGAAATAGTACACAGTTGTCTCGTCTCCTTAGAGGAACGGTGCAAGGTATTATTTCGTATCCCTGAGCCAGACTCAGAATAGGAAGAGGGCTTCATTATGTATACCAGGTTATAAGGACTGAATTATGTACCTCTCTTTCCTCTTTGATTACCATGAGAAAGCTTTGGGGTTCCAGTGTGAGTTCTTCCACTTATTGATAGGCCGAAAGACATGAATTTATGGATATGGATTTATGTTTGGTTTTATTCCAGAATTATTCTGCCTTTCCGAGACCCGCAGGAAAACAGCAGAGGAGGGACTTCTTATCAAATATCCCATTCCATCATCATCTGTCTGCATCATCTACAGCGTCCGCCTCGACGTGCTATCAGGTGGGCAAGAAAAACAAGTTACGCTTATTAGTAAAGTTATAAACGTTGAGTAATTAGCACTATTGATTTGGATATTCAGAGGATCATCATTGTCACCTGGACATCCCAATCTTGCAATTACGCTCCCCAATCCATTCCATGACTAAGTGTGTAACACATGGGCACAACAGATGAACAGCACAATGGGAAACCATCACCTTCTCTCTCTCTCTTCCATCTCCAATCAGCTCCACCTAAGTTAAGTTACGTCTGTGCTGTGCTTTTTTAAAATTATTTGCGCGCTTGCACGCTAGTCAACCTTCCATTACAATACTCAGCCTGTATGAGAGAAGTCGGTGTGAACGGGGAAATGGGTAGTTTCTTTTAGACTGGCGGCCATGACGCACGTACAATTAAATGAAAGTTACGCGTATATTTTCTTCTATAGAGTTGTTTGATGATTTAGTTATGGCGCGCGACATACAACTGGTTCGAATGATAAGACGTTTTGATATAGTTTGACTCAACGACGACTTGTCCATTATCAGGTGGGTCTAAAGGAAATCATTCCGACCATTTCAGCCAATATTTGACAAGACATAGAAACTATTGTATTTTTGCTCGTTGCACAATGTTTGGGAGTCATGCTTTTCCCATTTGTGTCCCTAACATGGAACGATGTATCCGTCTTTGTTGGGTAAAAGTGAACTATATTTTAAAATGATACAATAACTGCAAAGACCTAAGATCGGTAGGGGTCCTCATCTCATTTGTGGCCCGATATCCGCTCAAAATTCAATCACCGTGACATAGATTCCAAAGTATCCACCGTAAATCTCTGGAGAAAGTCTTTTCCCAACAGAATGGGTAAACTTGGGCTCTTGAATACAAAGGAGAAAGAAAGCGTCGCATTATTAATCTTAATGTCCACCGTGGCCTGTCCCCTGTTGTAAATGTCGTTTCCTTTAAAGTCTGTTAGTCTAACTTTCAAATTAATGTTCACTGGAAAGGGATGTGCCAACAGCCGAAATTAATGATGGCTGGGAGCCGCCATCCACAAAAGCAATCGTGTCTTTCTCTAACACCTTGATATAAATACGTATAGGCTCCCGTAATATCATACTTCTTCCTTATATAGTTAACTACTATTTCCTTGGATCTATCCAAATATGGAGAGATCATTCTCCCCATCTCCGTTTCGAAATTGCAGTACAAGTTACGAACTATCCTGTAATTGTACCGAGTAGAGCATGCAATCGAGTTGTTGCATTCATGACTCCCAATGTTGTGAAGCCCTCTCCCTTGCCTAGAGATTTCATAATAGTGGAAGACCCGTTGCCCCAGTTCACTGTCAAAATACCTCGTCGGCTCAAGACAGAGCAGTACAGAACGTATGCGGTTAACCCAGTTCCCTACTTTCACGAAGATACAGTTTGTCAAGTGTCTCTACCGTACTTGCATGGCATGTGGCGTGGGTCTCAAGTGTGACCGGATCACTGTGTTGCATCCTACTCTCACTGTGTTGCATAGCACAATAAAGCATCCACTTTATTTGTAAACTACTGCATTGACGATTATAAATGTTACGATTTCTGCTCTATGCATTGTAGGCTGAATCATGAATATATTTAAGGCATCAATTAGCTTACATATATCTAAACATAGGGTTTATTTACTATATGTCTTGCCAAGTTTAGTAAATGTTGGTAATAGTACCATTAATTATTTCGACGGTTTTCCCATTCTTTAACAGGTAGATGTGGGCCGTTGATGTAGGCTTCAGACCTGGTGGTCCTTGGGGACAAATGAGACTTGTGAGGAAATCCGAGTTGTAGGCTGTAATTATAATAGCATTCTATCAATTGTCATTCTATCATAGTACTAATTAGTAACCTTACCAAGGATAAGGGATATCATGTAGTTGAGCCTCCTTGGGAAGAAGCACCCGCACTTGCCCCCGTTCGTGATGACTTGCTCTGCCAGATGTCAATGCACCTTAGAGATAATGAATGAGAGAATGAAAGGTGAAAGTAAAATTTTGGTAGGAAGCACGTACGCTAGGCCTGGTGTTATACGCAATACACCGTCCTCTGGGCCCTACATCTGCCTCACTGTTCCAGACTATGAATTTGCGATCGGCAAAAGCAAACACAATAATAAACTTGGGGCAAGGTGAGAAAGCTATTGGTTACGTACTGAAGCTTGTGCATAGTTCACACAGTTCTGCTGTGCGAGTCCCTACCAGCCATGCATATCCAATCGGCCCTTCGCAAAGATCGATGTCTAGGTCCAACTAGTGGATGTAGGCATCGGGGTCGATGTCCACTTCACGATCTTCATAAAAGACCTCAGTAGTGTTGACTGTAATTTGGTTGGCAATCCCGGGAGCAATAGTTGTAGAGGTCGCTTCAGCTTGTCGTGTTAACTGGAGAAAGTATGTAATTGCAGTCAGTAAATCATGAACATTGTAAGTGCTGTAACCAGACAAGAGAAAGTTTCAATTAGTGCATAGAATCCTGCTGGTGTTATGTTCTTTAAATATTTTCTCAATTACCTGGGTTGGATCAGACTTCAGTCAGGTTGGATCAGTCCAAGTAGTAGTAAAAGGGCTAGGTAGCACTTCATGTTGATTTTGGATGTGTAACAGTAGTGTGTGTAGTGTAAAATCAAAAGTGCAGTGATTCCTGACTTTTCCCTTATTATATTCATTTGTGCAACTGCTAATTTACGTCATGTTGGTGAATGTCAGTTGATGTACTTTGATATTCAGCGAGTCATTGCACCTTTTTATGCAAAAAGTTGGATGAGAGCTGGTATCGACCAAAGGCAAAGTTCAATGACTTTATAAATAACATTTTTGTTGCGAATATTCAGGCACCTTTAATGGCCTGTCATCAATACACGTCTTGTATGCACACAGTGATGGCATTTAGAATCATAAGTCCCAAAGTTTAATTACGAGTCACTTTTGTAGTGTGTGCACAAGTTTATGTTCATCTTAATGGTCTGTCGTGTGAGTATTTACAGTCATCCATACCCGTATAGTCGTCATGCGGAGAAAGTGGAATGTCATTAACTCGAGTCACAAACTCGTGCCAGAGGCAAGCAACTATATGCACAGCGTTATTGATTGGCGGTGTTACCCTAGTTAGGAGTTGCATGCGTTCATAGGAGCCCGCATACATATAGGAGCCTATTGAGAGGAAAGTAAAGGAGTGAGAGGCTTACATTGTTGTTATAGTGGTATAGTCTATGCATAACTAACTTGGTGAATGGTGCTTCTATAGAATCTTCTATAGACTTGATTATGGTATGCCCACTCTCAAGTGGTAAAGCAAGTAGGTTAGACACGGTCGTAACGAAGCTTGCACACCAACACTTCGCCATTAGCAACCCACCGTCAGATTTGACTATACAATATTTCAATGGTTCAGTGACGGAAGGAAATGACTTGACAAAACAATTGCGTAGGTTACATAACGATAGTTTGTATGCAGCATATGTTGTTGACTTGAAAGCCATTTATTCCTAGCTTGGATAATTTAGAAGGCAGAAATTCTCTGTGCTGAAATGATTCTGAGTACAGACATTGAATCAGGGAGATGTATGATGCAAAGAGAGTAATACATACCCTCTTATTCTTCCATTCCTGATTACATACTTATATGGCACATTAATGCACATAAGCAGAATAAAAGAAGCCGCTAAAATTGCAGATAATGAAAAAGAGAACGTGTGTTGTTAAACACAAATCAACTTCTACATACCACTGTCAAATTGAATTATTATTGTTTATAGTTTAAAAAAACATTGTAGTGACCATGAACTACCTTCGGTGACTATATTTTAACTAACTATTAAAGTGGTGATCTGTGTTTGTGATTACATGTTGGAGTCTAACTTTTGGTGACTAATGAGTGTACCTTTGACTACTGAAACCTATGTACATTTAGTAAGTGTTTCAAATAACGTCCTTTGCTCAGGAACGGCTTTTGACACTTTGAGCACACAAAAGGATAAATATTTGTATGTGTCATTTCCTGCCTCTCCAGAACCGTCTTATAGCCTGTATAACAACAAACGGGACTTGGCTCATAAGAAAAGGAAAGGTAGATTCAATCTCTAAAACCAGTTTAACTTTATTCTCTATTCAATGGAAGGCATAAACACATTTCACATTCATATAATGTAATGAATGAATGGATATAACACATCTAGCCTAAAATCTGGCGAAAATCACAATAGTCAAACCACGGTGATTCTTGTCGTGGAAACTTAAACGTGTTGATGATTAAACAACTTTCTATGACATTCTGCTGTTTCGTCGTCGTTCCTTTCACGCTTCAGCAAACTAGTTAATGGGCTGCTCTTACCCATTGTCATTTTCCATCCTGGCAAAGAACATAACTTTTTCTGACGACTTCACACAACAAGCAAGTCCAAACAGGCAAGAGTCGAGTCGCTTGTGTTCTATATAGGTAAAATGAACCACGTTCGATATGCTGCACTTGGTTAAGCAACACCAACATCATAAATTGAACTGAATTGAAAACTACTTACTTATACAATTTCTATGGCACGGTACATACATAACTCCCTTCCATCTCCATTGTATTCCACGGTGATCAGTCGACACAACTTTCGGTTTATCTAAGTGATCTAAGATCACTGTATGATGAATGTTTTGGATGCTTATGTAGGTACGAAAGGACTTGTGTTGTATTGTGCTAACTTTAAGAAATGAAATGGATTTGGGATGGGGAAAGTTGAGAATGAATGAAAGAGTGATGTTTAGACACAGGAATTGTCTGAATTTTATGCTAAACGAGGATAAATTTGTTATTGATGAGGTTCAGTGTTTTGTGCACTGACCAAAATATGAATGATGGTTTTTACAATTTTCATGCATGCTTATATACAAAATACGTGAACGTTTTTAGGAAACGTTCTAAGCTTTAATCTTAAAGTTACATAAATTAATTCATGCATATGACATAAAATTAGAGGAAAAGAAGTGGAGAAATGACTCACATAAGCGTTATCATCAATTAAAATTAATTTAGAAAATAACTTTTTCCTCTTCGACGTCGATATCTTGCATAAGCATACGTTTACTTTAGAACGTCGAAACAATTTGGAACAAAATGTTGTTTAATTTAAGCAATCTGCTTTGCTTTGTAATATTAGCTATACAGTAGTTTGCCAAATTAGTTTAGGTTCCACTCTATAAATGTATTGGACTTGATCAAATGACTCTATTTACAGTATTCGTAATAAACAAACGAATAAATGAACGATTCAAACCATAAATTACGGTCAATTTAGTGTCCACACCATCATAGATACATATGACCACAGTTATCTCATTCACCTCATTTACCTCAAAAGTACGACTGTCTTACGTCCATTTCCATCTCTGGGGCTGATCTTGGTCTGGATAACACATGGGTGGTATGCCCTTGACGAGCTGAGGGTGGGATTTTCTATCATCCACATTATCATCAAACACCATTGCCATAAGCATGGTTGCGGTGTCCACATACAATGGAATCTCGATAATAATTTTCATACGGGTCACCCACCGAATGATTTTTTGGAAAAGTACCGCGTCGTCATTCTGTCAAAACAAAATTTCTGTGTGTAGCATTACAAACTACGTTTTGACGGAACAAAAATGTTTACGACCGATTATCTAGATTAGATACAACATTGAACAAACAACACTCAAGTGTGAGCCTTTGGAAACGCGCAGGTATGTTGACAGCATCGAATGCCCAATCCTTTTCACATCTAATTCTGACGTGCGGTGGGTATTAGGAAGAAATGAGTTGCTCTGCCTTACGCAAATTGCTTCGCTTTCATAGGTTATACGATTATGATTATTTTATTCTCCTATAATTAGCTTATTTCTCCACTTTGTACATGTATTACAGTTGGTGGAATCGTTTCATTTATAAAATCTGAAATAAAAACCATTGTAAAAAATTCAAGCTGGAGAATTCATAATTTGTGGGTGTCGAGCATTATTACTTAATAAATCGGGATTTCCAGTTCTGAAACTACGACGCACGCATGTGGCCAACGTAGAGGCTAACGATATGTATCACCCACAAAATCTTTACCGGTATCACCATTACCGTATGTATCACCGTTATCTGTTGCGTAAGACGTAGTCTTAGAAATGTATACTTACAATGGTGTCTCAATCGTTGGGACACAAGGGCATTAGCATTATCTCTCGGACCTCAATCGGACCGACTACAATGAAACGTTTTTAAAAGGCTGACAATGGATTTGTTGAACAACCAAATTGAGGATCCCAAACTAAATATGGATACGGTAGTGTCGTTTTTTTAGCGATGGGAAACGAAAGACTAGCTAAGTTCAGGCTTTCACACGGAATTAGAGTTACAATGTTTCTGATAAGTGGGAATCAGTTATAAACATCGGTGTATTTTCAAAGTAACATTTTTGAGGTGATGTGATTGGATGTTGAATATATTTAAAATTAAATTACATTCCGCAGTTACCGGTTTTTCCTTTATACAGCAAGACTATAAAATTATTTATGTAAGCTAATTGCAAGATAGTTTCTTCTTTAAATTGTAGTACATATACTGCCCTCCATCAAAAAGTATTTCTGCAACCAAAATCATGCCAGCTGAACTGACAACCGTCCCCGTTATCAGGAACAGCTGAACGAGTTTCTCGGAGAGGACCAAAGGTGGAGTAGCCTTCACGGATTCCTTTGTATACTTCGCCAAAACCTGGGGAGCATTTGGACTTCGAAGAAATTCCCGCATCCTTCGATACTTTTCCTACGCGGCTTTACCCCTTAAAACCGGATCTTACATAGAATCACAAATAGTTATCTAGTCATTTTGACAATAGATACCTGTACCACATCCCCTCGATTCCCACTTCCCTCAAAAGATCTAAATGCCGGATTAGAACTTGATGCCCTACTCCTTGGAAAAATGTAGAGTGGACTCGTGTGAAGAAAGGTTCCCCCATCGCTAGATGGCAGTACTTGCCCTTTCCCCATGCCATACTCCCGTAATCCAGAAGCTCCGTATTAATATCATTCTCCGACACGTCCGTTGCAAGTTTGTTGTTTGGGTTGGACAGGGCCTCTCGTTTATATGTTCCTTGAGCATCCAAGCCCTTGCAAGTAATTAAATCCACAGTAACAAGAATTAAGTTTCCGCCACAGACATCGAAAAACATAGCTACCTGCAGTTTTTGGTAAAACATGTCGCCCAGGCCAACCCTCTGGAAAGCGTCTTTGAACTCGTGAAGATCAAACCTGACCACATATTTTATGTCCAATACAGGGAAGAGCATCTTGAAGCCTTTATCAAGGATCAGTTCACTCAGATCCTGGGATACGATGGGCTCAGGGGGCGCGATCAGTTCTCCTGTAAGCACGCTTTCGTAGTGGAGACCCAGAACAAGAAAACTCAGCGCTATGATTGCATGTATCCCTTGGAATCGACTACAGCGGCCTAGTGGTTCCCTAAGAATCAAGCCGATCACGTCCAGAAGAGATGGGATGATTACGGTGAATTTACATCTACTGCTTATCAAAGCCACACCCAAGACGGAGAGGGAAATTACGGTCCACGTCCCCCTCCCAAATGCTGAGGTCCAGTGGGAAAAGCTACCAGAACAGTCGGTGATCTAACCCTTTTCACAATAGAAGAGGAAATAGTCCTCATACACTCGGATATAAGGGCCAAATGACTTTCCCACAGTCCGGAAGCCCTGTACGTAGTCATCACCACCAATGAATAGAGCAGTGGGGTCTGAAGGACTTCCCAGGCCATGGTAATTGTACGTTGGATCAAACATCACAGATAAGTTGAATGTCCTACAGATGTGGACAATTGTCCGCCTAGGTCCAGAGCAGGTCACCCCTATGCATCTATCAAGTAGAGACGGTGGGCCATTTGTAACTGCTGGAATTCCATGAAACGACGTAGAGCCTTTGTGCGCCTTTGTCATCCAGATGTCCTGTATGTCTTGCAGCGTCGTTGCACCTTTAATGCTATTTTCTAACAGTGTCCATATAAAGGCATTGTACAAACTGGGGAACAATGCAGGGAAGTGCGAATTTGTTGAGAGGAGAAACACAACCATACCATCTTCCATAACGTACAATAATATTGTTTTCATAAGTCCACGCTCATATTGAGGTCATAGAAACATACCTGGTATCCGTACTCCTGCAGTAACGAATTCCCCAATTCAGACGGAACTGTGACAACGCAGGCGATGATCAGATTGTCCTTGACCTTGTTCCATTTTGAGCCAAATGGTGACGCATCGATTTTGAGGATCCTTGAGTTAGGAACTGAAACGAACGTGGTAGACCATATTTGGTGATTGGAGGAGCAAAGAAGAAGCACATTGGTGTGCTCAAGAAAAGAAGACCCTCGGCATTTCAAAAAACAATAATAGTTCAGCAAAAAAGTGGACATGAATAGTATTTGCCACGACGACATTTTTAGGTTATATTTCAACATGAGTATAGTGTACATAAAAGACTGGTGACATCGATTAGACCTCATTCTCAGAAAACTTATTACCAAAGCTGAATCAATACTTTGCCGTAAAACAATCCTAATGAGGAGATTGATTGGCAACCTGGCCTTCAAATCGATTCAGGTGATCTTGATATTCACGCCTTTAAATGTCATTACAACGCTAACTCCTTGGGTGGCTTGTAAGGTGAGTGCATAATAAGCCTACCTTTTTGCAATTCATGATATTTCGTACAGGGAATTCCAGATTTCAAATATCAGTACAAGAGCAACATCATCAACCTGCAAGCCATGAACAGCGTAAAAGATTCTTTCAGTTGCATCTCTCTTCACAACTGATTCGAGCCCATTGCCGCTATAAAACCCCCTCCTTCAAATGTCACCTTACCTTTTTGCGTTCGTTGTTGCTGAGAATAGGCGTATAGCATTTCGTTTCCACTATTCAATATATCTAATGTACACAATACAATCTTGATTTTGCAGAATACATTTTGTCATTTAAGAATGCCATTGTAATATAGAGGATATTCTCCATCGAATTTCCGCTCTAATGTCCACCTCCACAATTGTGATTAGCTTTGTTTAAAGGAATAAATCCTGACTAACTTGCTAAGAATTCATTGACTCCGGAGCTATATGCCGTGCCGGAGTTGAAAGGGACAATGGAAAAATATTGTTCCAACGGTATATCAAACAATGCATGTTTACTTACCCATGTATGCTGAGAGGATACTCAACTCCTGTTACCCCAGTCCATTTGGACTGGGTGTTCGTATCCATGGGGAATATAATTTTCAACCTATTTAGAGTATGATGATGATTACGTCTCATACTTTAAAGAAATAACCTCGTACCTGTTCCTCTGCTGTATGACAAAATCAATCCGACTTTCGGTCACGAAACTTTGGGTTCTACCTTGAAAACTTCGGAATCGTCGTCGATTTTAGTACAAAGACCGATACCAATTCACATAATCCATCGACATTCCATTGTATGTAGACACTTCATACCTTAGTAATACGCGACCAATATGATTGGAATGATGATAATGTGGATGATATACAATCCCCAGTCTTGCCACTTTCAGTTCGCCTAGCGTATGTAATCCATGTGTTATCCAGGCCACCATCAATGTACCAGATATTGAAATACACGTAAGATAGTCAGTCTTTTGAATTTGAATGTTAATGCACAATTGATTAGTCCAATGCATCTCTGATAATGTGAAAACCAAGTAGCCTGGAGCCCTAGGTTCCATGGTTTTTCGTTGATGACGAAACTGCAAAAATCCTTTGACGAGGTTCCCTTGTGAGTTGTAACACTGGTCAGTAGTAACTTTGCATCGATTATGTCCTCTAGCATGTGGTTGTGCGCTGGAGGAATGCTTTAAAGAATGGAAGGTTATTATGCTGACGATCCTGGTGGGCACAGAAGACAGTAATAACTCTAGGCATACTGTTATTGTTGGTTCTTAAAGAATTGGTTTATTTATTGCAGATATTTTAAATATTTTAAACTGCGGAATGTAATTTAAGTCATTCCATCAACTATAGTACATTTATAGATTGGAATATAAGCTAACTTTGCAATCTACATGATAGCTAGTTAGTGAGCAAACCAGATTGTGTAAAACACGGTTCTTCCAAATACCGTTCAGAAAAACCAAAGCTTGCTAACTGCAGTTTAGAACTCGATGTGACAAGAATCAGATTTCAAAGTTGATTGATGTCAGAGTTGAGGCACTAGTCGCCATTTAGATTTCATGTTGATTTGATTGACTCATTTTTGATGCTTTAGATAAAACATATTTAAGCTTCAAAAATGAGATGAATGGTTACGGCGGTTACAGCATGGAGTTGGATTACAAGTGGATCACGGATCCTAGACGCGGTTTCAATTTGGATGGCCTTTTACACATTCAGATCGATGTGGTGGAAAAAACATCAAAGCCATGCGCACTCTAAAACCGTAGTATTCGGAGATTTGAATAGCTGAGTTATCCTTGTCCAACACATACCCGGATTCCTGGATCTTTCACCAGTCGAACTCAGTATCCCAGAGAACGCGAAAGAAAATGGTCAAATGGTCCAACGTTTCAGCCTGGCTGCGTCGCAGATAAGAATACATATCTTTGATAAACCTTTCAGGCAGACTGACAGACCCTTTTCTGAACAGACCCTTATTTAACCTACTGGACTGCTTAGGAAAATAATGAACGGAAAGGAAGTTGTGGAAGACCCCAGAAAGACGGGCATTATAAGCGCAGAGCCTGACTATATTTTACCTGTACGTTCAACTTGGCATCTAGTCTCATACCACTTCACATTTTCCCCAATCACATCGTTCTTTTATGTACGATGAACGTTTTAATGAAAGGATGTTAAGAAGCAAAGCGGCACGCAATTGTTCAAAAAGCACAACATATAAGTATCTTAGCTTAGATGGAGATGATTGGCAATGGAGGAGACGGGGAGTGCTGTTTTCCTCCTTCTGCTATTGATCTGCTGTTGTGAACATGTGCCTTCTGCGGAATCGATGGGGCAGTGTGATGCAACCGACCGATACGATCCTAAGACCATAAAAAATGCAAATTACTCAAGATTTATAAATTTTCTAACACACGTAATTGGTTTACCCACCTGGCAACGCTTGGAGGCGGACGCTTGATGATGAAACAATCGGAGGATGAGAAGTCCCTCATTTCTGTTTTTTGCAGTAACCCTGTAATAATAACAAACGTAAATGCAAATCCATTAACATCGAAGTCCCAAATAAATTGTAACCCAACAAAACATGGAAGAACTCACAATGGAACCCCATTAAGCTTTCTAATCATATTGAAGGAAGAAGCATCTGAACCTAGCGAAGTTAAAAGTACAACTCACAATGCAATCCCTAGAGGTCAAAAGCAGGGTTAAACTTGCACGGCATTAGTAAACTAGCTATCACTTGTCTTTAGGTTTCAACCTAACGAAATATTGGGTTCCATTGTGAGTAACTCAAATGACTAGGTATATTCTTTTGCGGCCTTTGTGGTTGCAAGATTTTAAATTAGGGAATGAGTAAACCATTGTTGAATGGCAGTAGTGACAGATTACAGCCTAAGCAAAAGAACAACTCACTATTTAACCACATTTATTGTGCTGAAAACAAATTAAAATGAAAGTTGAGCCGAAGCAGTCTGACAGTTCCCTAGTTCACTTATCAGAGAGTGGCCCACAATCCAACTCTTCCCTAAGGAAAAAAATACAGGGGGTCCCTTGAGAGCTGTGCTTGTCACATTGGTTTAACGAATTTCTCAATTTAAAAAGAGAAATCTAATCTCTTCTGACCTAAACCTACCCCTGAACCTTCCCGTGTGAGCTATGCTTGATAAAAGACAGACAATAACTCACCATCCCTTCCTTCTTTGGCATCAGCCTACAGGGACTCAACACTGATGAAGGCATGATGATGATACAGCTAGACTCCTTTGTGAATCTTTTAGAACCTCACATTCCCAAGCCCCTTGACATTCTGAATGACACAATTTGTTTTGTGTCTCAAAACTACACAAAACTGTTTGCATCCTTATAATTCAAAGGATAATTCTTGCGACTAGATATGGAGCAGTCGTCCTTTCCTTCCTTACTTGGAGAGGGGTGGATTGGGTCTGACTCAGAGGCAAACTAGGGAGCTCTCTAACCCTGGCACATCTCAAATCTATATGCTATATCCTGACAGGCTGCGACTATTAGGGTGAAAGATATATAATATAGGAAAGATGTTTTCCTTCATAGCACAAAAGCTCCCCTCCTAAAAAGGAAAGAGGCTGAACTGCATACAGTCACAGAGTCAGATAAAATGCTTCTATCTCTGTGCACAGCAAACAAACACACACACAGTGCAATGCAGTGTAATCCGTTTCCTACAAAACTCATAGATTTGATTTATTCTTTCCCTTCTCAACTTTTCTGTTGTTGTGTAAGGCAGATGGCATAGGATGTTGAAATGAGAGATCGGGTGGTAATGCAACCAGAAAAGGGAGAAAAATAAAGATGCATATAAAACAAATATTTTGTACATCATTAAAAGCCAAATGGAAATGTGGAGTTTTCTCCCAAATGTTTGAACTCACAAGGGAACCTTGGAGTCCCCGTCCAATCGATGAAATGAAGGGCTCCTGCCTTATCTTCCCTCATAGGCCCTTGATGGGAACAACCCCATAACACCCCTCCTGAAGGTTTCCTTGTCAGTTGAGATTGTCATGTCCAATTTTGATGCCTTTCGAGTGGAAAAAAGTTCGGAAGACCGATGAAGTAAATTGGAAATCACAAACAAGCGAGAGAGCGAGAAGAAGGGATTGCATTCCTTGTGTACCTGAGGGAAAGTAACACATTTTTCTGGCATTTCAGAACCAAACACTTTAGCAAGAAGAAAACTGAAAACCTTTTCTTCTTTTTATAGGAAAATATTAATACAGCTTTGCATGACTCTCTCTCTCTTCCCCTTTCAGCTTCATCTACCTGGGATTAGACCCTCTGGTCTCATCTCTCTTCATCCCATCTCCTTGCATCCACATATGCGCAACAATGGGAAAGTTGAGCAGGTAAAGGCAGGTAAATTGTATCCATTTATCCATGTGCTATGAGATGGATAGGAAAGAGAGGGGATTGTATTGTAATGTGACTCTTATATAAGATTATATAGATTTGGTCTATACAAGAAGGTGTCCTTTCCTTTTAGTAGAGATTTGGTTTGGTCCTCTGTCCTCTCCATAGCGCTATGTACAATGTAGCAGCAGCGTGTATAGATAAAAGAAGAGCCTTGTTTCTTTGCCTCTCAGACTCAATCCATCTCTCTCCAGAGGCAAGTGGATAGGGAAATGCTCCCCATAATACAGCTCAGACTTGCATACCAATTGTGGTGTAAAATATAAAGGTTTCTGTCCTATTTTGGGGTATTCTTGGGGCACAACACTAACTGAGGTAATCAACTTTTTCTTAATCAATTTGGCTTTGCCACATTTTTGTACAAATGTTTAACAACACACTTTTGTATTTCTTAGTCCTTCGAGAAGCTGTAGAGCTGTAAGTTCCAGAGTCAAAAGCTTCATCATCATCCAGTCTTCCTCTCAGGAATGTGGATCCTTTGTGGAGGCTGATGCAAAGAAGGAAAAAAAGGTAAGTCAATCCCAAACTCTTGTTTTACAATTGCAACTCACAAGGGAAGGTCAAGGGATGTGGTCGTTTGATTGAGCAAAGCAGTCAGTTTAGTTCTTTTTGGGGCTCTTGAAGTAACTTTGGGATTTTTGAACTGAACAAACTCACGATGGAACCCACTTTTTATGCTGGAAATTTTAGACAATAGATAACTGGATTATTTCTTGTTTGTAAAGAGGTAAAGTTGTTGAGTCCTGAGTTAGCTTGGGATAGACCCAGAAATAAAACTCCCTACATAAATTTAAACGGAGAGGAATGCATGGACTGCGTTGTGAGTTGGAGTTTGCATTTAAATACTACACCCTCGTTGCATCTGCTTAGCCTTTTTCTAGGAATCGGGTGATAAAAAACAGGACTTCCTTATACAAGTTGACAAATTAAATGTTCCCCCTCTTTTTTTGCACCATGATAATAATTCCAATACGATGGTTTCTAGTTATTATTAAGCTAAGGGCATGAAGATGACGATATCTTTTGTTGTTGTTCCAGGGGGTTGGCCAGTGTTCCTGAAGAAATGAGACACCCAGATACGAGACAAGAGAAATATGACAAGAGTATACTTGCCCTATCCCCTGTTCCATCGTCATATGCCTTGAGTCCAACCCAGTTGTTTCCGCGGGTAAAACAGTCGAATTCGGATTGTCCGGAAAGTGATCTAATAGGCACTTTTTTGTTCATAGACCTGCATCCTTATGGGCAGGACCAACAATGAACATTGGATGAACTTACGTCAATGATAACGAAAAGTAACTCATCACTTCCGTCTCTTCCATTGCCACTACCCGGTCATCAGTGCCAGATGACCTACGATAAGTCAAGCTAATTTTATAATGCGCTTTTTATAATTCATTTTCATATTCTATTTATTGCTTGCTATCCTTCCACAACAAAAACGGTTGAAAATGAGCACGAAAGAATTTGAATGTGAAATGGTGAGAAAGTTACATTAAAACTTTCGCAACAGACTGACTTGACTTTCGATAATGTAAATCGTGCGTCAAGCAACGAATTTTTATGAACTAAAAAGCCGTGAGAGCTATATTTATGTTAAAAACGAGGCAATATTCCAAACATTTGTTGGACTTAGATTGGATTTGGGACGGTGATACCATAATTTTGAACCAAAACAAATGACAAACTATAAAATATAAACAAAGCTCAAATAAATGTTTGGAGTCGCAGCTCTTGGTTTAGCTGTCGAAGAGTGTCAAGTACTCTGCCTCCATGACAGTATTAACATTTTTAAGCCGATAAACTTTCGCCTTCAGTACCTCGACCTCTGCATGAAGCTCGAGGTTACCGTCCGTAGCATCATACAATTGGACATACGTAATGTCCTGCTCTCGTTTATAGCCTGCAGCTGCATAGGATAGCTTTCGCATGTCTGTTGCATTAACGTCCACCAGTGTTTTGAGGGCCTGATGGAGATTGATAATAGTGTCCCCCTTTTTCACCATCTTGCGTGCCATGACGAGAAGGCGATAGGTTGACATTTTGAAGGACGAGGCATCGCTTCGATTATACATCTCACCGCGAAAATAAAGTAGACCACAAAGTAGTCCTCCCCCTGATGGCGGTGGAGTACGATATGTACCTGCGAACGGTCTTCTGAAAATGAGGAAAAGGGATAATGAGTTAAGTTTGCAAACGAATGGAGCCCTAACAGACTAAACTTTCCCTCAGAAATTATGTACTTGTTTTTGTTGAGTGGAGTTTAGATTAGTATTGATATGTTCATATAGATATATAGGCGTTGTCCATGTTGCAGAGCTATTCTCCGGAGGTGGTTGTCCTTGGGTAGAAGAGAATCCATGGCGAATATTTCGGCTAGCCTCAGTTTCGGTTAGTTATTCGTTTATAATTTATTAGTAGTATAATTTATCTACTTACAGTTACTGTCTAAAGTAGTGTGGACTATGTTCATAACGAGTTCTGGTACGGGAACGATTGTGTAATGTAGATCGTGAAGGTTAAGGCTTCTCGAGAACGAGAACGACCATGAGAGGGATCGATCAGATAGATCTTGGGAGCAGGAAGTCGATACCCCAGTCCATACGGGTAGAGGATAATCCTCAATATGTGTGAGTCATAACCTAATAAATTTAACCAGATCACTGAGAACACCTATAAATATGGTACCGATGTTTATTTAAATGTTGTACTTTCAAAAGTTAGTGTGGCGTTATTTAGCGTCTATGTTAGTTATCCAGCGTGAGGCGCCGTAACGCAAATAATGTTCTGAACTGCAATGCAGCTATTTCACATAATTTTTGAAGACGCTATAAACAACTGTGGCAGGAATGTGAGTTAGACCTTTTGTATGGTCATTTCAACAGCTTTATCAACAAGTTAATTCTCGAAACAATTCTCTTGCAACTATGTTTATGTGAAACACAAAATCACCACAAATTTTGAGATGCCACCTAGCAGTCCAATACTAATAAATGATCTGATTTGGGATTCAAAGTTAGGATTCAGGCCAGGTTAAATAAAGCATATTAACTATTATCATTATAGGCCTCGTGCTTCAACATTCAGTGGGATATCATAAGAGAAATTGCAATCATCAAACTAAAGCGGATCAAAGGAACAAATAGAGCAATAGAGTGTCTTTAGCAACCACAAATGGGAAATGGAGAAAGAAATCCACAAGGGATTATCCATATTTGTGACCGTTGTTCGGCGTGGCAACATACCTACGCATACCCCTGGTTCTAAGTTCAGTAGGTACATGAATAAGTCGAATAGGGAATGTGAATGGGCAACTTACGAGGCATCAGAATTAACAAGGTAAAGCATTGGTGGAATACAAATCAGCACTCTCTATCCTTCAATGCTGTTCGTGTATTTTGATGTGCACATTGAACAATTGAGAGCAAGGATGTTGTACCAAGCAGAACATGTACCTAAATCTAGAGTTATTTATTGATTATGCCACACGGATGTAAAGTGTGAAAGCGACGACTTGCTAAATTCCAACGTTTGTCAAAAATTTAGATTTATTAAAGGTAAACTCGAAAAAAGTTCATTAGACCTGACATCAAATAAAGTAAGGCAAAGTTAGGTTATAAAAGGTAAAATCGAAATAGTTCATTAAACATGGCATCAAATGAAGTAAAGCAAAGGTTATAAAAGTTAAACACTATACATTATACACTTCCCCATAGAGTCTCTACTATTACATCACTTCTACAGTTAAACGGAAGATTTAAGGTCATGGTTTTACCAAAAAGGTCAAATATTGACCGAACTTCCTTCACAAAACTTCAGGAACTTCCTTCCTTCCACCACCTCATTATTTTAGGCAAATCCTTGCCGTTTTCAACTTCCTCACCAATCCGAGTCAGATTGTTTCCGAGTTGCCGCTGTTCACGTATTTGATGCACTGTCTCTGACAGTGCATCTGCAGCATGGTGGAGCGAGTTATATTTGAAAACTTGTAGGAACGCCTTCCTGTATTTCGGCTTTTCCCTATATGACTTGTACATTTATATTTATCTTCACCTGTTCGCCTGTAGACATGGACATCGAGATGACCACATTGTCTTCGACAATGATGAATGGTGATCCCTCCGCCGCCTACAACGTACAAAAATGACTGTCACTCTACTCTTAACTGTGTGTTTAATGAGTTTTCATATTTTGCTTACATATCTGACACACGTGTCCGTCGCCGTACTCCTATGTGTATTCCCCCAGATATCATCATTATATGCTTCAATCTGAAAAAGAAAAAACGCCATTACCTAAAAACTCAACATTTAAGGACAATAGTACTTTTTGTCATCCGGGATCCAGCGGACATGGTACCAGTTTTCTGCGCTAACTCTGTCGTAGGGGACACTCCTGGTCAACACAGAGCGACCTGCAGGGTGCGAAGTATCACCTACTTTTGTAGGCGATGACTCCTACTGTTCCTCGTGCCGTGTGGCTGGTGGAGACGAAAGTGAGGAGTGAGAACAATTGTGAAAACACTATTATAATTTGTCAAATAGACGTACACAGTTTTAAAGAAGCTAGATATCTCTCTGCTGAGGGGTTGAATGACAGTGTGAGGGGGCAGGGCAGACCATCCTGAGTATAGCCAAAACCTCCCTCCATAAATGGCATCGTCTTCCAGGGCGTTTGCTGTACAAAAGGAAAAACACACAATATATTTTAAAACACAATACATAAAATGCTTATAATAAAATACATAAAGTCCTTACTTATATCTATGATGAGCATACGGTTGGCTCCGTTTGCCATCAGTTGGATAGAGTGCTGTGTTGCCAGGGATCAGAGGTCAATCCCGGCACAGTGCCTCGCAAAACCGTGTGACACAGTACAGTACCACATGCACTACGCACATGGAACAGAATAGTTCTGGCGCCCGGAGAAGTGCTTCAACCCACGTTCGTTATTTTTAGGGAAAAACTGAAATGCTGCTTACTTTTTTCGAGAGTCCCAATTTTTCTTCGCTTGGGGAGGAAGCAGAACACCCATTTTTTGATATTTGAATTTCTACAAAACGACCTCAGTCACTTCAACTTTAGTTATGATACGCACTGTTAATAATTGAGGTAATTTTGTACATACCCTTTAGTCAGCAGTACCAAGAAAAGCAATAGTCGATATCCATACGGTCATTGGCACAACCCGTCACAAGCGGTTATAGGAACATGTTGTCTGTCTGGATGAGTAAAGATACGATATCTGTCGTCGTCACTGTCACTTGAATGACGTCACTGTCACGTCGACTCAACAGTGTATCGATTTAATAGTGTCCCATGCAGCGCATGGCATGCGGAAGCTTGGAAATTTGACACTTGGTAATGACCATGTAAGGCACATCAAGTTGAAACAAATTGTTGGAATAAACCATTACAATTTTCCAATCTGGCCATTTTCACCTCAAATTTCGAATTGTAGTGAGCAAAGGTTTTGGTGTTCTAAATGACCTTTGGAAGAAATGTGTTGCTTGTTTACGCCATCTGCTTTGCTGCTTAGTAATATTAGCTATTATTTAGTTTATAAAATTAGTATATAATGTTCCACAATGTAAATGTATTATTTTGCTGGAATCACTTTATTTATCATTCCCGCAATAAAAGAACATTTTTTAAAACAATAGATAATTGAAGTGTGCTGGTCGTCAAACATGGCTATATAGGTTCGTTGACTTGGACCGTATGGCTTTGCTAAAATTCTGAATGGTACTCTAGCACATCACGATATATTCATGCACTACAAATGTTCTACCCAGCCCCAGTTTACGACACCACTTACAATTAGTTATTGATTAAAATCCTAATAGGTGGCCGTCGATTGTCCGGACGCAGAGGCAACATCTGATTTCATCCTTTTCAACTTGCGCTTTAATGTATGGACAACATATAATGAATTCCATTCCTCCCTGCCTAAATACTTATCATCAGTGGTTACTTTAAATGGAGGTCAATGGGCATAACTGAGCGTATACAATATTACAATTTGGAATAGGATTTACGGAGGCGTTTGATTGAAAGCATCGGGTTGTTCTGAAGTAATATTTTGTGACGCGAGGTTGTTGGATGCAGGACATGTCATAACCAATAACATGCCAGCTGTGCTGAGCAAGATCCCCGTTATCAGGAACAGCTGAACCAGCTTATCGGAGAGTACCAAAGGTAGGGTAGCCTCCACAGATGCCTTTGTATACTTGGCCAAAACCTGGTGAGCATTTGGGCGTCCAAGAAATTCCCGCATCCGTCGATACTTCTCCGATACGGCGTGACCGCTTACAACCGATTTAAATAGAACCACGAAAAGTACTCTACTGATTTTGACTACAATTACCTGTACCACATCCCCTCAATCACCACTTACCTTAAAAACCTTCTTAAATGGCGAATGAGAACTTGATGCCTTTGTGCCGATATATGACTTAAGAAGCAATTTCATCCTGAAATGGAATTTCTAAACAAAATCCAATCGAATTCGTGAGGGTCTGTAGTAAGGGTGTGGAATTTTCATTTGGGATAACGGTGGAGAGATGGCGGTCCATCTGACTTTGGCCGTTTCAAACACCGTCCAGGAAAAAACTTCACTGGTAAGTTGATCATGCATAATATTACCCAATAAGTGGTTAAACTTTTTATCTACTAATCATAAGCAGTAAACCGCATTGCATTGCTCTGATTTGAGGGAATGAGTGAATTAGATTGAGTTTCTATGGACATATGCTATGAGCAGCTTTCGTTGATATACGACAATATAATTTCTCAAATGTTCTGTGATGGAAAGAATGAATAAATTGTCCGTGCTCACGTGAACAAGTTACAAAACTTCTTGGTTTGACCTTCTGCCGCTCAGCGTTGCATTTGGTTTACATCATTTCCACTCATATTCATTCAATCATGTACCCCGGCCACGTCGCATGATGAATCAACTGCGTACTTTGCGCAATACACTCTTGCCTTACATATTTGTAATAAAATTATCGACTAGGACCCTGTGTTAGAATTGCAGTCAACAAAATACCATAAAACAACACATGACGACAAAAGCAATTCTGATTAAATCGCAGCAGTTCTGCTGTTTGCTGTAGCCATAGCGTGCATCGTGTTACTAGCCCCGCGGTGCACAGTGGGGGAAGGATCACGGAAGGATATGTCTCCTGGACGTAAGAGTTTACGAGACTCCTGCCTTCACTTAGTCCTTTATCTAACTGAACTATTAGTGGGCCTATCTAACAAAATTAACACCAATTACTAATCTTTTTCACGAAATTGGAGATATGCAGTTTTGTGCTGCCAAGAACATTGTAAGGTGATCTATACGTATCTCTTTAGAGCGCTGGAGTTGAAAACAAGGATGCGACACTTACCACATCCGAAGGACGTACTACTCTTGGAATGGTAATTTCAAAAATTGCAATTGGACAACGGTTCTCTCATACGTATTTGATATATTCATTGAACAGAAAAGAGCAGAAGTCCCTGCAAGGCTGCCATCCAAGCTTAGCAGTCCAGCCGTAGTCGACACTGGGAATTGCTTTGTATACATTATAGGAGGAGTAGTGGCCAGTTCAGGCACTCTTGCTGTTCTACGATTTGAGATACAAAGTGAAACACTGGTCAACGTCGGAACGCTCTCTGGTGACGGTATGCATGGTTCCGCGGTACACAACTCGGAAGACCGATGCACATATTATCTGGGGGGAAATTACTTGGGTAAGCGTAATACGGCGTGACAGAAACAAAAAAAGAGTGGCACGACGGTTTCTATATTCAATCCGAAAACGGAAGTTGTATCCTTGGAAGACTACGTCCTTCCCGCCGGGATTCTTGCTGATGTATGTGGTTGGAATGAGGAAAGAGGGATTGCCTACATCATTGACTACTGGAGCGTCATAACCCTCAACCCTAGCACAAAACAAACCTCGTCCACACAAGTCCCATCGAACTGTACCAAAGAGGGTGGTGGGGTTACGTATGTTCCCTGAGCTGAATAGGATGTACATGTTTGGAGGATGTAAGTCCTCTACGATCTTCTACATTCAATTTTAATGATGGTGTTCACAATGACAATAAACAATATACATTAATTGCAATATTAGATCAATCGAATTCAACAAAGATGAGGATGCATGGATGCATGCAAGTAGATGTCTCTGGCCCACGGTCCCTGCCTATGTGATCTCATTGGAAATGAAGTGAGAGAAGAAACAGTTTACCATGGGTGGAGTTCAGGCTTTTAAGTATATCATGCAAGACAAAAGTTGAAGGACATGAAGCTTCAAAAAGCTGAGCAACATCCTCTTGGTACTTTTAAGAAGGCCGAGAGGATAGGATCCAAAGAGTGTAGGATCTAGGATTCGATTCAGCGTTGTAGTAACCAAAACATGCCTATACCGTAGTTAAGATGACAACATAGAAAAAACTGATGACACCACTTTTTTGCCATTTTTTTTCGGAATTGGGAATGTTTAAAAATCAACTTGTATAAGACAAATAAGACAGTTCAAGAAGGCATTTACAAAATCCATTATTTGGTAAATAGAAAATCGGGTTACTTTGCCAGACTTTCAGATTCCCCATCTATCTTATAGCAAACTTTTTCCTTCCAAGGGGACAGGTGATGAAACTAAAAAGATGCTCACTTCTCTTGCTTTATATATACAATAATCCTTTACGTAAAAAGAAGTATGAAGCTATCTCCAGTGGGAATGGAGTTGTATGTACCAACGAAAGAGTATTTTTTAAGCATGAAGGAGGAAGACAAAGAGAGAGGATCATAGGAAGCTGTTTAAGTTATGCCGGTAGGGGCAATGTAATGCTGATGATGATGATGCCTCCTTCCCATCTGAACGACTGCATTGCAATCTGAAATGCATTGAGAGGGTGAAATGTTTCCCTTGCGTGTGAGACACTGCGACGTTTTTTTCAATTGTTTGAGGTGTCCTTTGCTTCAATAAATCAGGGGCATTTATGCTGTTTGAAGAAGAACCGTCAAATGTGGATGTGCGTAGAGGTGGACGATGTGACGACAAACAGACGGAACGCCAGACATTTGATCAGCTGGAACCTTTGACATGAACGCATAAGCTATTGGAGATAGCTAATTTAATCAAAAGTTGGTGTCTGAATATAATTCAGCTTCTGACTAATTGTGGATATGAAGGTACAAGACCATCATTTCAACAAAGTAAAGATGTTGAAATAAGGCAATTTTGTAAGCTTTTCTGGACATACCTTTTTCTATCTCTTCGAATTACAATTACAATTTTCCTTCACATTTTCTCAAAAATACGGTTCAACAATGCAGTTCAGCTTTTAATCAATTTCTCTATTCCAGCTCCTGGAATCAGCTCTGCTATACTGTCAATTTTTTTCTGTCTGTCTGATTTGGTCTGCGTAGAGCATCATGGTCAGCATAGAGTCCGGAATTCCAGAGAAGAGTCTCATCGGTGGCGTCGCTCTCTCAACTTTGAAGAGATAGGATTTCCGGTGATGCAACTTCGCAACTCCCTTTTTCCTTACCACGCCGATTTGCACCGAATTTTCGTACACCGAAGCAATTAGTGGCATGAGAATCTTATTGGCGACGGATACTACAACGCAAAGAATTGCAGCCATCAAATTTACTAACATGGGCATCAAGTGCTGGACTCGAATCACAACAAAGAGGACTTAGACCAGAATTATGAATCCAACGAAATGATCCATAAACACTCCAACTGAAATAAATTCGTCCCACCGGTGGGACAAGACTTGGAGTTGGTTATATTTGTTGTGACCGGCCTGCGGTGACCAACCGGGCTTCCATACCCCGTCCTTCAATTCTGCAGTACAGTCCACAAGGAGCTTCATTGATAAGACTGAGGTGCATATGACCATGTTGAAGGCACGGATAATTAGAATAATTGCCGGCATTAAGAATAGCTGAAGAAGTCGTAACCCTATTCCACTCTCGATTCCCAGAAAGTGAATCATGCACATTGCTAATGGATCCAGGCAAAGTGGAACTACAGCAGCAGTCACTTCAATCGGCAAGAAAATGAAGATTATGGAA
Source organism: Isotomiella paraminor (assembly GCA_034699605.1). Classification (NCBI taxonomy): domain Eukaryota; kingdom Metazoa; phylum Arthropoda; class Collembola; order Entomobryomorpha; family Isotomidae; genus Isotomiella; species Isotomiella paraminor. The sequence continues at coordinate 2,391 of JAQGCL010000022.1, read as the reverse complement.
ACGAGACAAAGAAAGTTACCCAGGTAGTCTCGACTCGATTGCGTCCCTGCTTCTTCTGGCAATTGTGCCTTCCTGAAAACATGGAAACAAAGTTAGATGACAACCGAATGTTTAAGTGTCTTATTGGAATTTTGATAGCTCGATTTACCCTTTGAAGAAACTAAGGCATGGTTCGCTTTTCAGTGGTATCAATGATTTCCAAATGCACGAAGACAATATCCACCCCAGAAAGAAATCATGCTTGTGACCATCCTTTTTAAAGTTCTAAGACTATTATGCTTCCCCTCTACGAAAATGTATTATTCCTGATCCCCTTTTATCGATTTGCTACAATGTGATTTCGTTCCTTCTGCCCATCGATTTTGTTCAAAAGTGGGTTTAACCGATTAAATACTGATTTCAAAAAGTGAAATATACATCCAGTTGGCCCAGATATTTCCTACATTTTTTAAAATGATGTTTGGATGGTAATCTAATTTTAAATTGCCTTCTATTGTCATACAAATGCAGGATTCTAATCGATGGTAATTCCACCAAGTCTGGGATTCCAGACAAGAATCTCAGCGGTGCCATCGCTGGCTCTACTTTGAAGAGGTATGACTTCCTCTGATCCAACATCGCAAGTCCGATTTTTCTTTCTACACGGATTTGGCCCGAGTTCTTGTACCCCGATGCAATTAGTGGCATCAAAATCTTTACAGCCGTGTATATGAGAAAGCATAGAATGACACCCATTAGGTATCCCAGGAGAGGCGTCATGTGCTGAAGTCGAATCACAAGAAAGGGACATTCTTCCAGGAGTATGAATCCAATGACACACTATGACTGAAATAAATGCGTCCCACTGGTTGAGTATGATTTGTATTTGAAAGTATTTTACAGTGCTATTGAGAGCGGGACGCCTGAGCGAAACGTACTTCCATACCCCGTCCTTTAATTCTGCCGTACAGTCCACAAGGAGCCCCATTCCCAGAACTGAGGTGCATATCATCATATTGTAGGCACCAATCAGCTGAATGATTGCGGGTACAAACAACAGCTGAGCAAGTCGTAATATTACTCCACTATGGATGCCCAGAAAATGGGTCATGCACATTGCCAATGGATCCAGATGAAGGAAAAAGGCTACAGCTGTCACCTCAATTGGCAGATACGTAAAGACTATGGACATAACACAGAGAATGCTTCCCAGGTGGTCTCGATTGGGTTTCAGTTCCTTCTGGTTGCCATGGTTTCCTGAAACAAACGAAACGTTGTAGGATCGCAACTGAGGCTTCAATGGTCTTATGGGAATTTTTCAATCCAGCTTTCTGAACGCCGAAAGAATAAAAGGCCCCCAGCCCTTTCCCTACGTACCTTCATTTTGAAACAGTTGCAGGACAATTTTCAGTGTAGCCATTCCACCCACCACGCTGTTACCGTGGAAGAAGCTGACGATTTCAAAAAGTAGTTCAAACAGGAGAGAAATAATAATGAATAGAAGTACAATCACCTCCACTATTGACAGCTCCGAAGATGCTCTAGATATGTGGATTAGGGCTAGAATGGAAAGATACCTACGACGGTGTACACGATGTATGTCACCAAGGCCCATAATATCGGTTTCCTGCTCCACTTCTGCTGATGCACGTATCTTTGTAAAGAAATGTCGTATATTATGTCGGATATGGATTTATGGATTAAGAATTTATCTTAACGGGGTTTATGATTAAAATGAACGGTCTAGGTAATATGAATTTTAAAAATCCAAATATTAAGTGGGGGCAATTTTGTCATGTTTTGTTCACATCAGATTCGAGTCATCAATCATTCACATAAATCAACTTTCCCCCACCAACACAGCTAACCATTGTAGACTACTGTTCAGATGCGACGGTTGTCACTATGATGATAGACAGGATGGCCAAATGGAAAGTTAAAACAGCCAAAGAAGTTGGCGACTTGGAATCAAAGGAAAAGAATGGATTCATTCTCAATTTCATACACAATAGGATGAAATGCGGAAGGAGGAAGAGACATTTTTATACTTTCACATTTAAGACAATGGAGAACACATAATGGACTAACCTAAAAAGAGACCAGTCACCTCATTGTCTTTTGAGAGAGTGGTCATCCTCGTCCGTCCCCGTCATTTTTTTCATTTGTCTCAATTTGACCACCCGGAAACGCCATGTTTAGAAGGTGCAAGTTGGTAGCGGCCCTCCTCCTGGTCCTCTACCTCCAGTCCGTCGTGGCCTTCCCCACCCCGGAGGACAGGGTCAAGAGACAAGATCGTAAGATCAAATGTCCCTTGTTTAAATTAGCATCTTATCCTCCTTGTCTCACTTAGCCCCGAAGAAGAAACCCGGAAATGCCATCTCCAACGCCGCCTCCGAGACGGGTATCGCGTCC
>JAQGCL010000021.1:0-38642 GCA_034699605.1 Isotomiella paraminor | reverse complement strand
TTCTTTATCCCACTCAGGTTGACAATCCGAAGTAAAGGAACAAATGAATCCCCCACAATTTGAGCTTGAACAATGTCGCTATAAACATATACTTGGTACACATCGTCATCTCTAATAGTAGGTGGTGTACTTGCTATGTATGTCCTCGCAGATTTGAATATAATATTTCCATTTTCAACAAGGCTTGGTATAGTAAATCCCAATTTCTCTCCCAAGGGTTTGGTAAACACAACAGGAGAATTGAACTTGAGCTGTATCTGAAATCTTTGGATATCAGAATTCCATTTTAGAGTTGCATTATCCTGAAGCAGTATTTTGTTTATAGCGTCAGCCACTTCTTCAGGTGATGAATACTTTTCATTGGGAAGATACATCCACTTTCCTCCTTTCGATGAATCTGGATCAAGAGATATGAATCTGGATCAATCAAGAGATCAAGGGAGGTTGATGGGGCGTGTGTAAGAGTAATCGAACACATGCTTCGAAACCGGGAAGTGGAGGCTCAGGTAAACAACGAGGTCATCACTCGTAAAGCTGAGAAGGGATGTCCTCAAGGGGGTGTTTTTTCACCACTTCTGTGGGATCTCGTGATGGAAGAAATTCTATCGAAATTAACCCAGATGTATTCTTCCATTTACATCCAAGGCTTTGCTGACGATCTGGCTAATCTAGCAAGAGGGCTGGATCTAAGCACGATTGGCAATCAAATCCAACAGGTGCTAGACACCACGGAACGATGGTGCCAGCAAATTGGCTTGTCCTTAAATGATAAGTCTGTGCTGGTCCACTTCACCAATAAGCGCATTTTCAAAGCGCCTAACATAACACTAAACGGCAAAGTGATGCCGTATAGTGAAAGTGTAAAATACTTGGGGGTAACCTTAGACAAGAGGCTCACATGGAGCTTTAGATTGGCAATGGGATAGACTCATATTGAAATTTGTAAAACTTGGCTAAATAATTTTTAACATGTGTTCCACGTTTGAAACAATCATTTGTAACATAAAAAGGGTATCACAAAAACAGGTACACGGTTGATTGTTAAATTTTAGTGCTAACTGCAAAGAAAAGTGTTGTGTTCTAATCTAGCAAGTCTATTTCGGCCTCCATGATTTTGTTACCAAAGTCTTGTTGTAACTCCAAAAAGACTTGGTTTGTTCGTTTTTTGCTTGAGATGAAGCGCATTTTGTTGGACACCAATTTTCCAAAAGCTTCGTACTCGTCGTCGTTTTTTCCTTCACTTTCCCGCAGCATTCCTATGAGTTCCTCGTCGAAGTGGTTCCGTTTGGCATGAAATAAAAGAGGACACATTTGGAAATAGTGAGAATTAGGTGAATTCCACGGTACAATTGTGGTGTAAGGGCCCTTTTTAATCTTGAGGTACAATTTGTACCTCAAACTTTACCATAAGCTTACATTTTCCAAAGTGGAATGAGACCGATGCAGGGAACGAGGATTTAAAATTCCGTCGTTGCGATGGAGCAGGGCGCTGCTGCACTATGTGTGGTGGTAAACGTTCCTGAGCATTATCCTCCTCCTCCAAAAGTGCTCCTGCCTCCCTCAGCTCGTTTTCGTTGAAGACTCTGTCTCCTTCGCCCAAAAGTGACTCTTCATCCCCGTCCAGGTCCTTATCTCCGTCTTCTTCCTGAGTGTCGTCAACGTTGGAGACGGTCCTATCGAAGCAAATATATTAAATGCTTAAACACGGAAGGATGTGTACCTCTCAGTCGGAGAAATCTGGTCCTTGACGAAAGCCATCATGTTTTCGTGACGAAAATAAGGACGACGTCCGGCTGCAGTCCCACTCGGGCGGGCCAACCTTCTCAGAAAGGAGGAAAACTGTTGCCGAAGACTGGTCCACACTAGTTTACAGTCAGGGCCTTCAAAAGACAAAAGGGTCAGAAACAAATGATTTAAATGGGAAGGAGGGTCTAATCACACTTACCATTTTTGTTCAACGTCACTCCCACGGCCTCCCATAGTGGACCTTTGTCCCTTTTCTTGTAGTCGGTGTCAGTCTTGTTCCAAATAGCCGGGGTGCTCTGAACCACACCTATCAAGCACTCCTCCTCCACGTTGGTAAACAAGCTTGGACCTTTGGGAGGCATTTTCGACACTTACTGGGACTTAATTTTTAATTTTGATGAGTCGAATCGCTTTAATTAGTAAAAAAGCTGCCGTCACCTCTCAGTCACTCTTCAAAAGTTGAACTCGAGTCAATTTTGACGAGTGACGGTGATAAGCAATTTATTGAGGGGTGAAGTGAAGCATCAACCCAGACACAGCAGAGACGCGTTATGGGGACGTTAAGTGAAAGTGACGTGACACGGAGGTGATGTATATGTATAATTCCGCGTCACTCGTCTTTGACCTTAGGTGAAAGGCGAGTGAGAGGTAAGTATAATGGCGGCTTGACACACAATGAAGCGATTAATTGGGGCAAAACGCACGAACACTTGGCTCTTCTGAAGTACAGTGAATAGAGAAATAAGAATAACTCAAAACCAGTTGAAGTGATCAACAGTGGCCTTTTTATGAGTATGGAATTTGGAGGTTTGGGGGCACTACCAGACGCTCTTGTTGATGACGACGGCATCGTTGAAATCAAGTGTCCGTTCATTCAAAAATTTGTTCCTGTTTGTGACGTTGCTGATCGTAGGAAATATAAGTTTCTTCTACGAAAGAAGGCCAAAGAAGAAGTCACTTCTTATGAAATAAATCCTAACCATAAGTACTATCTACAAGTTGTCATGCAACTCCACGTTTCCAACAAAACCTACTGTGACTTTGTTGTCTGGACCCAAGGTGTGGAGGAACCCAGCCGCAACATTATCGTTGTTAGAGTCCTTAAAAGTGCTTCTACTCTAAAATTATGGGAGGGGATGAGGGAAAAACTTATAAAATTTTGGATGGAAGATCTAGCTCCGGAGATCGAAGATTCCCGTTTCGACCGGCACATAGGATACCGTCAGCCGGCTTATCGTTGGCAAGCAATTAAGCAGCTAGAAGTAGACACAAGACAGAAACACATCTTGAGGGAATACTACGATAACTCTATTGGTGATACGATTTCGATGATCATGCGCAACCCTTCTTATTGTCAAAGTTTGACACCAAGTGTAAAACGTAAAGGTAAAGCAACTAAAGTTAAGACCACTCTTCCCCCGAAAAATACAACTCTAAATTCTGTAATCCAGTTGGTCGCAGAAGGAGGAAATATTGTGGACTCCGAGGATGATTTTTCTGACGATGATAATAATGTTGATAAAAAGCCCCTTACTTTAGAGGAAATGATGATCATGAAGACAGTGAAAGTGATGATGACGATGATTAGATGTAAAATTTGCTAAAAGTATTTAGTTTCCAATATCCAAAAAGTGACGAGAGTTCTTTGCTTTGCTGTTATGCATGCATGCAAACAATAGCAGTGAAGAAGAGAGGAAACGCTAATGTATATTTAACGTTGTGCAGGCAGACAAAGTGAGTGGATTGACTTAGTTGCTCACTTCTGAGTGAGGTGGTGCATGGGAAGATTGGAGTGTGCAGAGGAGACCCCCTTAACAACCGAGTTGGGTCAACGCTTTTTTTTGTTTTTTTTTTGGGTTAACCGAACTGTTTCCCCAATTTACATTGATAACCTGATGTTTGCATTCCGTCCAACTGTCAAAGTTGTCCTGATTTAGGTATTTAAACAAATTTTATAATCCACTGTTTAAGTCTATATATGAATATAACGTTCAATTTAACAGATACATACAGTGATAACGGGAATCACAACAGAGGGTTTATCAACTTTACCTGATAACGGATGTTTGCCAATGAGAAAGGCAATAACGGTTTGCGGATGTGGAGGCGCCAGCAATGGTGGTTAAAAGACGAAAACAAATCAATCAACGTCATTCCCGCCTTCTTATCTACAAGCATTTAGTTTACGAAACCCAGAAAAATACTGAAACTTAAGCATCCTCATCTCAGTTCTGAATTAGACCACAACCAAAACCGTCGTAACCATCCAGACTCCAGACACCTACGGTAAAATTAAAAGCGGAAATGTCCGGTGATTGCAAGTACACAGCAGGACTCCAATTGCAGAACAATGCTTCGCAAGGAGGTCAACGCGTCGTTAAACATGCCACCGTTACTTTCAATAACCAAAGTACTGTGCTACTGGAAAAGATCATTGATGGACCTCAATTTCTCGATCGAACGGAGACTCAGATCACCTGCCTACTCCACGACAATCGGGTATATGCCTTTCAAAGACGCAAACCGGAGAACAATTCAAAAGCAAACACGCCTATATCCGCTAATGTAAACCCTCCAACTTCTGATACCAACCCTCCAATTGCTGATGCCAACCCTTCAACAGCTGATGCCAACCCTCCAATAGCTGATGCCAACCCTTCAATAGCTGATGCCGACCCTTCAACAGCTGATGCCAACTCTCCAACAGCTGATGCTAACTCTCCAAATGCTTATGCAAATGCTCCGAACCGTCAGCACTCACCCAGTGACCCAACAGCTGATGTCAACGCTCCCCCACCTGCGTCAATCGAAACATCAACATCATCACCTGAGCAGAACCTGATACAAAACATATTCACGACCCCAAAATATCGAATCTTGAATGGCGTATTCCTCCTGTTCCGAATCCTTGACAACGCCACGCTCCTTGTCATCATCGCATACGCTATTTCCGAAGGGTTCGATGTGAACAGTGCTGATTGCTTCATGAAAAAGGTGTTGGCAATGTCCGGTCTCCTTGCGGTGGCTGCCGTGGAGTACTTTTACGACATCCTGATGCTCACCCACGTCTGGTGGACATTACAGCGACTTAGCTTCCTTATCGGCCTTTTGTTCTTTATACCCTACGGATTTATTGGCTCGTCCGTCATTTCTAAATTGCAAAATTACAATGACTCAGCAGTTGAAGGAATGGTGTGCACAACCGAAAGTCAGAACGTTCCAAGTGATCCCAATCTTCGGACATTCTGCACAATGCTGGTAGCCAGATTGGTCATCTTTGCTCTGGAAGAAGTCGTTGACGTATTCATTGACATGGAACTTCATAACGATCTTTGCAAAATTTGGAATGAGGACGACGGCGTAGAGGACCATGCAGGATGTAGCTGTAATTTCACTCATTCTTACTACCTCAAGGGATGAGTGTATTTTATTTACGCTTTGCAGGTTTCTGCTGTTTCTGTTTTTGCCGCTGCACAAAACCTCAACAACCTCAGCAGGGGAATCGGACGGTGGTCGGCAGGAATCAGTCGACACAGCTCGCCGACCGCAGAAGAGTTCCCGAAGCCTCGCAGGAAACTGGGTCGTTCTGCTCGTTGTCCAAACTTCGAAGCTACTACTGTGACGTCACACAGTCTACAAAGGTTACAAAACTAGCAGACGTGACGTACAGAGGATCCTTTTTTGCCTGGTGGTGCTATTCAGTGTACACTCCAGATGTATGGCACAGAAAACCATACGCCTGTTCGTTCGGATGTACCGGTATCGTCTACTGTCTTCTGGCCACCATCACATGGGCGCTCCCCTTGCTGGCGATGGTCAGCTTTGCGTACCTGCTAATCCTATATTTCAATGATTTCAAAGATTTCGGCTGGTGTTTGATTTATTTGGGAATTGGAATTGGTGCAATCTTCGTTGTTTTGTGTGTGGTCTATGGTTTGTTCAAAATGTGTGCTAAATGTAAATGTAACTGTGCCTGCGGGACATGTTGCCCCAGAAAATATCGTTTGTGCTGTTGTCAAGGCAATTCTAATTGTGATGGAGGGCCATTTTGTAACTATTGCAAAGAATTGTCTCAACTGTAGATAAACTTCAGTAAATTGGTAAATGCGGTAAAATAAAATGTTCTTTCAAATTGTTTCGTTTTCGATTGAGAGCAAACTGTCGACCTTGACGAGACGTGGTGCCGTGAAACATCAACTGCACCTAGCACCGGAGTAAGGAGACATTCGCTCTGGTAGAACGTTAAAGATTTCATGCAGGCATGAAGACTATGAGTCATAGTATGTGACCTGCTTCATTCATCATAGATCGATAAATATGCAGATTCTAATGGGACAGAAAAACAAGAGGGAAAAGCTACCCCATCAATAAACGATTTTTCTTATCGATTGTAGTCAGCAATCGTTCGTATTACAGTGAAAAGGACACATTTTCCAGCAAAATGTATGTAGCGTGAAGGACGCCTTTGGAAGCCCTGAGTTGAAAGGACGTCATGTTTTCGCTTTGCCTAAACGTCGCATTTCGCATTACATCATTAAATATTTACTGTCCATTGCGAAATGTAGCGACATACAATTTTTACAAACCTCGAATTTGGAGGTCCTGACAACCTGCAGCCTATAAGTTTGACAGTACAGTCTAAAATGAAGAATTTGGGGAAAGTGCGATCTAGTTTCCTAGGTCTATGGAAGGACCTCCCTTTTTGGAAATTTCCGAGACCTCCCTTTCTTCCTTCTGATTATTCAGGAATTGCCTCCCTAGGCTACCGTGTGAATTCACTGTGGTTGATCAACCCCATTGAATTTAGATCCCCTAACCATGTACTAACTCTTTAGAGCAAGCCATGCTCACTAAACTACATCCTACATTTATCCAGCCACATGCTGGGAGTGATCGCCACAGCCCTCCATCTCGCTATTCACGTATGGAGGATTCAGTCGGAATGGAACGCAACCCACGTCTGGCAGCAAGCAATGCTTGTATTCTTTACCATCGTTTTTGCTTGGATACTACTATATTTGTTCCTGTACTCACGACGACAAGAGATAGTCAGAGAATCCGTGATATTCTCTTTTCAAATAGAAAATGTTGTGAAGCAGAGTGGTATGCCTCTACCTCAAATACTATTGGGTTCTTGAATATTTATACTTTTATTTTCTCAGGCTTTCATAAATACACCAAAACGATGATACTGCTCATCATGGCGAGCTGTTTGGTTGTTCAGATTCTTATTCCACCTTTATTTTTCATTGTGACACTGGTCATCCCATGCTTCCCTCCGACGCTAGGGTTTCTAGTGGTCACCTGCACACCTCTTCCTGGAATGAAGCCTATTTCTCCACTCGTTTGATCATTTTAGGCCTACTAGAAGCAATCTATATTTCCATGTTGCAGCAAACTCTTTGTTTCTGTCTGCATCACTTTGCATACAACGTTGGGATCAGGCAAGCTCATCTGAACACCGTCTGTGAGGACGCCGTATCTCACACTCAACCATTAACCGCAATTCAACGGTACAACACCCTGCGCTTGCAGTCCCGGCTCATAAACCGTGTTGTGGAAGATCCATTGATTGTTGTGACAATGTTTGGCCTTGTGATGGGGATAACGGTATCCCTGTTTGTCCTAGTGGGTTCCTACGGCGTAGTCCCTAGTCCTGCCGCCATATTCTATTTCATCGTAGCTCTTGAGTTCGGTTTTGTCCTAAACGCCGGGTGCAGCTTGGTGTACTCTGTCACGAGCCGCTCTCAAGAATTCCTCCTTCGACTGAGGCGCCGAGTCGGGTCCATCTCTCTTAAGCGGAAGGAGAAGTGGAACCGGCGTTTTGTGGGAGCGGCCCTCCCTCTCACCTTCACAATCGGGTTTGGACGCAACTTTAATCGAATGTCATCACCAAGTTGGTCCCAAATCTGCTTTGAGCAGCTGGTGAATTTGTTGCTTATCTAAATAAATGATGACATTGATCTTCTAAATAAAGCTATATTTCATTTCTATGGAAATTAACATAAAAAATATGTGTGGTTTCATTGGTTTAAAGGACGGACTGCTCTGGATTTAACCTGAGTGAGCGCCATCTCGGTGGATGAGTAGCCACTGAAGAATACAACTGCTTATACAGCTGGATATAACGAGTGGGGTCGACATTTCCATAAACTTGGATCCAAACCTGACCTTCAATGGGACCAGGGCTTTGAGCACTCGTTTCATCACACATCTCTCAAGTCGGCAACTGTGTTTTAAAGGCTACGCAGTTGACTTGAGTACCAACTTGCTGCATTCGTGGATGTATCCTGCAACATAGCCCCAGCCCCATGAATATAACCACATACGTGGCAAAGAGGGGAAGGATCAAGAGGAGTGGTTGGGACAGGAGGCTGTGGGAAAACTGTATCGTGAGGGAAGCGGTCAGAGTTTCCGCTCCACAGAATGCCCAAAGTTGGAAGGGAAGCAGAAAACGGGCGGTTGTGGAGTTGTACACTGCCATCATGATTTGTAGACCCTTGTACTCTGCGATCAACTCAGAGAGGGGCATCCAACCACGCATTCTATGTCAAAAAGTGGTTCGTTTTTTAACATCCTTGGAATATTTTCTTACCTACCGATTCAACAATTGGACATACGACAGCACCGCGGCACACACAACGATGACATAGAAGCACGCCGTGAATGTCCCTCCTGAAATCATGAACGACCATACGAATGCTTCCACTATGCGGGCTGCAACACCTCCGCAATGTTACATGCTGGAAGCATGGAACATTGTTAGGTACTTTCTGTAAAATGATGTGCAAAATGCACATAGAAATACACCAAAGTCTCCTATTTAAACAGAGACCGAAGGTCAGGATGGTCACTTATCTGTAGGCCTTCGTAGCCACAACAAGTCCTCTTCCTTAGACCCAGTCTTAAGGAAAGGAAACAATTAGATAGTTTTTCTCACATTTCCCACAACTGATGATGGCTGGAAAGCCGAAACAAGTACTTGTCTTGTGGTACAGTATAGGAAGGAAGGGATAGAGACTTTATGTCTAGTAACACGCAACAGCCTCTAGACTACTTGAAAATATGCCAGGAACTTAAGAAGGGCGGCGTACGGGGAAGGATGGCAGACCCTACTACAACTACCGGGCCAAGGAGGATCGTTGTCCAAATTCATATCCACATTATGAGTTTTCCGAACGTTAGAAGGTGACCTGTGACTGAGGCTCCAACGAAACCTTCGTAGACTAACGCAGTATTGAGGAATCCTTTGATTGCGTCGCCTTCCACCATGGCAAAAAGGCCAAACACAAGCCAAATGAATACCAAGAAGGTCCAAATGAGCAGCAGGATTTTGTCCTGGCTGGACATAGTGTGAGAATGTACGAATGCATTGTATCGTAATCCGGTCAAGTAGGAGATTATAGCTGCAGAAACAATTGCGGTGTACACCCTGGGTCCCCTGCGAAGGACAAACATCTTGTGATGAGTGTAGGTCACTGAAATCAACCCCGTAACTCGACACACTAGTATGAACAACTTTATCTGAGGTTCCAATTGATGTAGAAACATTCTGAATATGTCTGTCTATTGCTTTTTTCTACTTGAATGACAAGACACACAACCGCATTCAATAAAAAAAACTTTAAGTTGGTTTCTTGGCCTCCCCATGTTCAAATGTGCAAAAAGTGCAATCGTGTGTGGAGTTCTCTACCAAAATATTCAGAAATCCAAAATCGATATACGAAAACAAACATCACTTCGCATTTTTGACAGCTGCCACAATCAGGCCTATAATTATCCAATTAGTGCATGTTCTTTACATTTGACGTATATGGAAAAACGAATTGATTTGGCCGACAACTTCAACAATTAATTCTTATGCAACACCAATTTATTTCGGATTGACACTTTATTTATTTTGTCTTCTATTTATTTTTGTCCATGCCTTTAGTTTTCACCCAGAAGTGTGGGAACAACGTGCAATTTAATCCTTGGATATAACAAGCGTTCCATTCTTTCTCATGTTTAGACTAAACGACTTATTACCTACACTCTTGTACATCTCGTTACTAATCGACTGTATGGCTACACAATGGCCCTCAAAGTCGAAAGGAAAGCAAAGCCCGCTATTATCTCCGCACTTTTCATCGCACTTCTCAATTCGATGGTCTGGTGGGCAGTTGCAAAGTTACAGATGCAAGACCCCAACTCGAATGTCCCATCGTTGTTAACGGACCACGCTTTGACGTCACACAAGGGGGTGATCAGGAGAAGGAGAAGGCATGGTGCGAATGCTGGATATGGTTGCATGGTTTTGGTTCTGTTGGAAAGATTGTTAAATAGCAAAACGTTTTCAATGGAAATTACGGAAATTTCGAATAATGATCAACGCAAGTTACTTGTAGACAGACGGGATGGATATAATGCAATGTTCCTCCTCTTATTGTTTCGCAAAGGTGCACAGGAAATTGGTTTGTTTAAATACACAAAGTTAGTACCTATTATTTCCTTCACAGACAATACACAATTGTTAATCTGGCACAATCTTAAAATATAGGTTCAACACGAATGTCTGGATACCGGTAAATGTACCGGTAAAGGTACCATAGACAATCGACTCACACCTAAAACCTAATACAATACGATGGGAACTTTTAGGCTGTAATTTTAATATTCTAAATTATTCAGCACTGTATAAAATAGAAAAGTGTTCGATGACGCGAATTGGGAACGTGTACTCAACGGTATTTTTAAATTGCAGATAACGGTAGTCGGAATAATTCAGTCGTAAACAGTTTGATGCTTCAATTTTCATCAAAGGTACAAGATTTGTATGTGAGAGATTTTTGTATTACACATGATTGAATGAGGGTAGCCAAAAAATGTCATGCGGAGTTCTGCATGCGTTGGAATGCAAATCGTGAAACGCAGAAGGGCATTGCGCAGTTAGCATCTTCGCTGGCTCAGCTGAATCGGGAACAGCATTTTGCATCCAGGATTATTCGCTTTCCATCTATAACCAACGTAAACAAACCTAAAGAGGTAGGTTCTCTGTAATCGGAACACAGCAGGGTAAAATGCCAGCATGGAAGAGAAACAGACCGCTCATGGGATCCATCAATCATACCATTAGTCGTATATGCTGGTAGATAGTTTTAAAATTAGTCGGTCTTTATCATCTTTGAACCAAAAACAGTAGTGATCTTTTTATTGAAGTTGTGGAGTGGAGCTGTTTCCAATAGATTGTTATGTTATATTGTCACGGTTAATCATAAAATCATTTGAAATTGTAACTTAGATTAATGATTAGTTTTAGGAATTACATAATTAAATAATCCTTTATGTAAAAAGAATTAGGAAGCTATTTCCAGAAGGAAAGATGTCCCTGGAGCAACTGGAGCTCAGATGAAGAGAGATATTGCGTTAAAGTTAAACCTGCAGGGAAAATGTGATTATGTGCTGATGATGTCTCTATACATGCGCATTGTCCATCTAAATGTACGAAGATGCTGAAATGTTTCCTTTGGGTGTGGGACCCTGCAACGTTTATGTCAAGTATTTGTTGTGTCGGTGAGGTGTTTTGGGCAGCAGATAAGTGGCTTCTTGCTATAAGAAGGAGAACCGTGAAATGTGTGCGTGCGTGGAGGTAGACTATGAGACAACCAACGGACAGAACGCCAGTCATGGAATGAGCTGGAACAGTTGGCATAAACGCATAAGATATTAGATATGGCTAATAAATCATTCATTCAACTCGTTCAAGTGGCATTATTGTTGTTGTCTTCAAGCCGGTCTGTAAATAGAAGGGCCAATGTATAACGCCTGTGAGACATGCTGTATGTCTCACCTCTCGCAAGTGACGTCAAACGGATAATTGCAATGATAGTTGTACCAATTAATCACGTCGTTGTGGTGGATATGCATATGCAGGCATGTTCGTCCAACCTCGCTGGGCTCACCGGAGGCAAACTTTGTGTAATTTGTAATTTTTCCGGTGGCGCTCCAAACAAAGGTAGAGTTGTTGTCGTAAATCTCGGCTCCCAGCCAAGCTTCCAACCTGTTTCACCCAGGATGAATCGAATCGATCGAATCGATCTTCCTCCTACGACGCGATTGTAACCATGTACCCTCCGTACTTTGCACATATTGCCTTGGTTGTCGCCCGGATGCCCTTCTGGTCATTTCCTGCAATTGGACGGAAGAACAGTTTTTTGGAAATGCCGCTTTGAAAAACTTGGCTCTTCTCAACCAGCGAAGAATTGAACTGGAGTTCTTGGGACATGGATGTCAAATTTGTGGGAAGTTCCACAATGTTGGTAGAGTTGGCGGAGCTATTTCCTCGCTGTGACTTTCCCTCAAGATCATCCTTCAATGCGGCTACGAAATCAGGTGTTCTATTCACGGTTACCTCTAGATTTTGTAACCTGACAGCCGCTGCGTTGACCTTCACAGCATTCGACAAGGTCGTTTGAGTTAGTGCTTCTATCTTTTGAGCAACTGAAAAATACCACTCAACTGCATTTAATGGTTTCGCATGTGCGGTTTTTCTTTACACGTCTGCATTCTCCCCTCGAGCCGCTCAAGCTTTTTAGAGATTTCATTTAATTTGGAGGAGTGGGGGTGAGTGGTTTCCTGTGCCATATTATTCACTACCAGTCGAACAAAACTTTCTTCTTCGGCATCATTTGGTGATGAGTCTGCTCCCATGCTTTTAGATGGAATTGTCATGAATATCTAGAAATATGCCAGGGTCAATCCACTATTTTAAACGAGAGAACAAAGTTACGATGTTTTACCCAGATGAAGATGGCAAATTTGCAGCAATTACAGCCCACCATGTTGATATACAAAATGTTATAAGGCAAAATGCATAAAGAAGCTACAGTTGCAAATTACAATGAGGCCTTTTGGAAAGTAACGACTTTATTTCGATTACTCTGGTATTCGTCATACATCAAGATTTTCCTGTTTGACAAAAACCTCAACATCCTGTTGCATTGCTTAACGTTATAACATATGTGACAAGAAAATATGAATGATGAACATGTTGCATGAAAAATGTACTGCATAAATTCTAGCCAAGCCCAATTGATAATATTATAGGTACCACGGGGGTACGACGTTATATTACGCAGGTACCATGAACAGCAGTCCAGGATTATGCATGTTGTAAGTACACGTTAGGTACCCGACGACCGAGCAAACCATTGCCCAAGCTTGTTTTAAAATTTCCCTGATAATGGGATATTAAACCGTTTCAGCCAATACAAATGGATGAGACCAGTGTTTGAGAGTTTAGTTTGTTGCCTTCATAATATCATTGAAGGTAACAAACGCCAACGAAACCGCTGCTTGGCTTCATTGTGGCCCTCAGAGTCGAAACGAAAGCAATTCGCACCTTTGCCCCTTCTTTTGTTAGTGATATGGCATGTTACACACCCGTACAGTTGACAATAATGTATTATTTTATTTCGGGAAGTTTTCTGGAACAAACGATGTATTGTATTCAAATGTACAATAGCACTACTGTGTTGAAAAGCACATTGGAGAAAAGGGAGGAAGCAAAATGTGTTCCAAACAGTACTACGCTTCTCACATTTGTATTGCGACCAATATCAGTACGGTTTACATTCAACGTTCTTGCCCACCCTAGTTCAGTTGGTAGCCACATGTCCAAAATACAACCTGAGAATGCCAACAAGAGGGATTCTGGGACTAATTCTATTCCTGTTTGGAATTCAGTGGGTGCTCTTCTATTGGTGTTTTCCCAGCAACCAAACGTTGGAGATGAAGAGGTCAGAAAGGAACAATTCTGTACTACTTCTTTGGTGGACCCCTTGGCCTTATTGGGCGAGACTAGAAGAGCTGTTGGCTGAAACATGCCTTGCCACGCATGGTTTTCATTGCAATATAACCCATGACC
The DNA here is from genome assembly GCA_034699605.1 of Isotomiella paraminor. Classification (NCBI taxonomy): domain Eukaryota; kingdom Metazoa; phylum Arthropoda; class Collembola; order Entomobryomorpha; family Isotomidae; genus Isotomiella; species Isotomiella paraminor. The sequence continues at coordinate 24,991 of JAQGCL010000021.1, read as the reverse complement.
ACGGGAGGATTGATGAAGCTGACGCCGTTATTTTCTATGGCTCAGCAATTTCTACAGTTACAAATTTTTAACTGCTTCATGGTGGGTTTTTTTTATGCCGGCAGGTCGTTCATCCCGCCCGTCAGCACAAGACTTGGAAAACGCTGGGTGTACTATAATTTTAAAAGTCCATTGCACTCACGTGCTCAATTGCGAGATTTTGGTAACGTCTTTCACTGGACCATGACTTATCGAAGAAACTCCAATATTCCCTCCCCGTATGGATTTACTTACAACGTCGAAAACACCTTTCCAGATCTTCCACCGAAGAAGGCCAGGCATTCATCCCGATCGACGTATATGGAGACTGTGGAAACTTAACCCTGAATTGTCCAAAACCTGGACTTCAAAAACCCGTTACCTGCTACGCTATGCTAGCCAAACAATACAAGTTCTACCTCGCATTTGAAAACTCCTTGTGTGTGGACTACGTAACAGAAAAGGCGTGGGAGCCTTTGAAAGTTGGAATGATTCCCATAGTGTATGGCGGGGCCGACTATACTTCTCTTTTACCTCCAACCTCCTTCATTGATATTACCCGTTTTAAATCTATCAAAGCCCTTTCAGAATACATTTTCTACTTGGACAAGAATGAGCATGAGTACTTGAAGTACTTTGAGTGGAGGAAGCGATACAGAATTGAGGACAGAAACGGGCACTGTCCATCCGGACCTCCTCTCATTTTGGCATGGTTTTAAGGGAGAAAAAAGAGAGGTTCTTGATTTTCTCTGGAAATACAGTCAAGTTGTCAATGACGCGAGAATTCCAGCCTGTGATTTGTTTCGATCATCGAAGCACAAGTATGCGAAGTCGGGTAATAAGGTTTAGACACATGAAAAATTGAATATATCCTGTATTTTGTACTCTAGTTAATAAACACCACTGTGTTTGAAATGCGATGCATGTTTTCCGACATTAGCTATTTCTTTAACAAGGTAACTTCGGAGGGTGATTCTGGACTTTCCGGACCAAGCTTTCTGGAGTGGTAGGCCCTTTGGAGGGATGAAGGGTCACATAGATATTTCTTTCCAATGGGAACTTTAAGAGAGGTTATACAAAAAAATGTTAGTGGGCAAGGTGTATATCCCTATAAATGTGTAATGGAGAAAAAGTATGGTTATATTTTTTATGGTTATGACTGGGCATGAAGTTGACCATCCAATGTTTAGTTTAGACGTCAGTACTTGGAAAGCCGGTTTCGCTGAAATATCTAGACGTAAATAAAAGCACATCAATCAATCGTCATATCACCCGTAAGTATTCACACCCCAATCCTGGTTTCCTCTGCTTCATGTCCGTATCTTAACTTCATAAAATGAGATACCCGAAACAGGTAACGTGATAGATGGTGCCTCAAAACATAAAAAACAATCAAAACATTGCCTACATTTCTACACACATTCACCGCGACAATGGCCTTCATCCTTGTCAACCTTTTGGCACAACATGGATTACGCAGAGTGGGAAATTTAAAGACTAGCTTTTCAAAGATGCTCAACAAGCAGCTGAGTCCAAGTGCGCTATAAAATAGGAGCAAGATGGTTGCTATGCTGGAATTTTGTAGTGATAGACTTTCAGGTCCTCCCTCTGCTGAAGCTATCCTCGCATTGCGCTTGCCCAAACTCATATCCATCCTCGCCATCCAAAAAATTTGGGCCACATATACGTCTCTCTTCAGGGCTCCAGCCGCCTGATACCACTTGAATTGGACCGTCGCCCCATTCCTGTGGTGGACTTTGAGCCTTACTCCCATGACTTGGGACAGAAGGGCTTCTCCCTGGTCGCGGTTCGCGTACCAAGGAATCGTTGGATATTTGGCCTTAAAGTAGGCCAACTGCAGATCGCGTGATTCCCCTGAAAATGCTCTGTAGGCAAACACGGTCCTCCCACACTTCACCAGCTCCATTTCCTTGTTCACCCTGTCGGCTTCCGCTGATACCCACCTCGTTGCATTCTCCAGGGACAGAGATTTGCCCTCGTTGAATACGTACTTTGGCAGGAGTCGTGGCCATTTCAGGTGGGACGCCAACCCTCGGAGAAGTAGAAGCATCCTCTTCCCTGTTCCCTCCAGCAGAGGTGGTACTGAAGTCGCAAATGCCAATTCGCCGAGAAAATTGTTGTGCTTTTGGTAAACCGGGTCAAAGAAGAGAGAAAACGACTTGTCCTTTTCAACGTATGAAAAATTGGGGCCTGCAGCCTCGGAATAAATTTCCATGCAATCTTTGAATTTGTCTCCTTCCAGGCTGGCGGGAAAACGTTTCCGAAGTTCTGGTTCCTCCACTTTATCGAATAAATCCTCCCAAGTGGAGGTCAAGGATATGACCGCGGTCGCATTGTAGAGGCAGGGGAGGGAGGTCCAGGTGTCGAAAGGAGTTGGTGGAGGAGGGATGTTCAGAAAATTGATGAGGTTTCCTATCCAACCGCAACTCAGGACCACGGAGACCAGAAACCACGAACCGAAGGAGAACCGAAACGCGGGCTTGTTTCCCAGGGTAGCAGGGGGCGCTGTGCAGTCTTCCACCAGAGAGCTAATGAGGAGGAGCAGGATCCTTCCAATGTCCATCCTGCCACCTCGAGTGCCGCATGACCACTCCCAAAGAGCGTAGAAAAGTATGACTCCGAACATTGCTGTGCCCAGCGACAGCCACAGTCCCAAATCGAAGGGAATGGTGTACATTTGGAAGTCCAGGTCGTTGGGGTCTGAGCTACATGACAGATACTGGTAAACAGAGAGACCCAACGGAATCCTTTCATCCAACCCGAATACCACCCTCAAGTCCAACTGATCCCAGACTACGGTAGGCCGAACATACTTCTCCGCAAGGGAGCATTGTTTTTGAAGGGAACCGTTCGTCTTGACCAGGAAGACAGTCAGCCAGTCGTTCAACCACTGTTGGTAGGTAAACCATTCGGATTGAGGAGACCATTCAGCCAGAGCCACCTCGCACCAGGGCACCGTCCTGTAGAAGGGATGGGACGAGGCAATCCTGGGGAATGTAGTGGTGGGCTTTATTGAGAAGGATCCACGGGGTTGTCGAGATGCGTTGAATCGGGGTCTAAGGGGGTCCAAGGTACCCTTCGCGATGAGAATAAGAAGCGGGACAGTCACAGTGTGCGGGGGCAGCAGTAGGACGGCAATGTAGGGCCATCCTGAAAATATATCGAAGCCCGCCACCATGTGAGCTGCGTCGTAAAAGCGACCCAGTGCAGTGCAAGGAATTAGAAGGACGTGCATGTTCCCTCGTCGACTCTTTTCCTTCCCGTCGACTTTCTCCCCGAACCTTCGCTCTACAATGGTGTTGCGTTTTATGATGAATCCTAGGAAATTTGAGAATGGCATCGGCTGGAAATCTCTCGGTGTCCCACTACTGAAACATGGAGGGAAGAGCAGGACTTCGCAAGTCCATGCCTTCATTTGAATGGATGAAATGGACGTTGGATAGGGACCACGTTTCCAAGCCATCGACACCTTCTCCCTTCGTACCATAGTGGGGGACCGGGAGCCAAAGAACGCCATGTTCATGTCTGTCATAAGAATCGTCTGCCGACAGGGTGGGTCGAATTGATTGTTGTCATCCAGGACGGCATGAAGCTTTGGGGCCTCCGATGACCCCCAATCATCCCCAAACTCTGCTGTTGCTGTGACGACGTAGGTCACCCATATGGGTAGACACAGTGGAAAGGAGTCCATGCAACGTAAATGTTTATGCTGAATGGATGGATTTCAATTCCATTTCAAACAGCATTAAATGTCCCAGTGCAAATGACATATCATTAAAAATCCAATTCACCGATTTAATGAGTTTTTGGATGACAATTGGCATGAGTTGGAAAATAGGTCGAGCTTCATTTTAACAAAAGAAGATATGCTCACTTTGTTTTTTTTATTAACTTGGAAACGATCCATGTATACATTAACACTTTTCAATGTAGACATTAAATGGTGAACGGCGCATACTTCAGGCAAGACTCCTTCCGGCGACATGTCAAACCAGCTTTATTGCGCAGTGTTACTGTGTACAGTTGTCGCAGTCAGTTTTCAGGAGCGATTTCAATACGTTACGTCAGAGGATCTGTGGTCGTAACCGTTCGCTGCGGTTGAAATGAAGGATAGCTGATCCCACGGGTTGGTTCAATGAAGCATGGTAGTCACAATTTTTTGGACTAACGCTTTAATAAAGCAAAAGTCCGGGGCGGAATTGTTTACAGTAGTATTTGTCGCTCTGAACAACTAAAGATATTTTAGCGACCGCATGAGTGTCCTATTTCTTTGATTAAATAATTACATAGCATTGTCACTTTAAAGGTAACGAGGCAGACCCTGCAATTTTACTTTTTGGAATAATTTTGATGATTTCATGCTTAGTTGCTGCCAATAGGGAATTTCACCAGAATTACTTGGTTGTGACGGAACCAGCAATTTCTTGTAATGAAGGAACTTGTCGGTAGAGTTGTTCCGTTCCTTGTTGGCATTTGAACGATCAATTTTCTTTTCAGTGAGTTATTACTTCTTCAACGGTTCTTTTAATAACGCTCTCGAGCTCCGTTAACAATCCTTTAATTGTACAGCATGGATTCTATGCTTGACATTTTGCGTGCTGCGTCCCAGTCATTAACAATCTAGATACTTTTGTAATCCAATTTGGGGTTCGTCCTGTAATACTTGTAACTGACAATTAGGGACGCTGAAATGTTTGGTGTTGTACGTTAATGGTTTGTGCTAGGGAATGTGAACGAACCTGGTTACATACTTCTTAGTCCATCGTTGAGGAGACCATCGTTTTTACCCTCCACATTACCCCATTTTAGTCAGGCACCAAGTTTCTCTAAAATGTTGTCAACAACTTTTCTCAAATACATCAAGCGGCACCTAGGCATCATGTGGAAGCTGGGTTGCTCTCCTTTCTACTATCATACCTCTTCAAATTGTTTCAAACTGACGGAATCCAAGACGAGAAACGCTGTTTCTATCTTGCTTCACATTTACGACTTTGGAATGTGGATCTTTGAATTCCAAGCACTGGCCAAACTTTGGTGGCAAGGATGCAGTTCTGGCTTGCTGGCTGTATTCACGACCTTCATTGTGAAGACCTTTTTAATAGGTCAGAGCTTTGGCATACGGCCGAACGAACTGGGAATTGATGTAATCAACAAGTTCCTTCGGTTTGAGAGGGCGACGCTAACAAGTAAGGGAATAAGACAAGTTTAGTCATTTGGAAACCGCTTTTTAAAAATATGACATCCGATTCAGGGTTCACGTGCCTTCACAATCAGCCGCGTAGCAAAACCGCTGTCAGTTTAAAGCGTTATCTCATCTTCATTGCCGTAGTTTGCGTTGTTCCCGCCATCACTCGAACCAAACGGATGAAGACCACGGCATGTTCACCCCTACTATTGGGTACCTACTTCCTGCCTTGCCCACCCTGCCACCTGAGCAGCTCAACAGTAACAGTCCCGCCTCACAGGGGGCTGTGGATCTGCTTGCTTCTCATGGAGTTTTATTTCACCCTTACTCTTTTTCACAAGGGGTTCTTCTGGATCGTACATGTTGTATTTACTGCAACCGGGGCTTTGGTCGACTATGTGCAGGTAATTGGCCTACGGAAGGGGCAGACATGTGCCGCTGTACCTTGTCGCGGCCCCAGTGATACAAATCTTTTGTCTCTATGTATTTGTTCGGCTTCACCCGGAAATTCCCTTCCTAGGACTTGTTTCATTTGGACTCGGTGTCCTCGTGTCGATGGGAGCCATACTCATTTTCGGTGGCATTGCAGGTCGTCTCAACACATCCAGCCAAAAACTTGTCAAATCGTGGGTTGCGGGGGTCAGGAATAAAGTGGTTCAGAGGGAACTGACGTCTTTACGTCCGCTCAGAATTTCATTTTGGAACAACTTTATTTTCCGCAGGACGCCGTTGATAATTGAAAACTTTTCTCTTCTTAGAACTGTAGATCTACTCTTACTAGAATAACCAAATCTAATCACGCATAATCCAGTCGTATAATGCTGTATTATTAGATATTGCAATGTTTGCATAATGTGTATAATGAAGATGTCAATCCTACGTCGAGCAACATCAGCAGTTTGATAATTACATCTTGATGGTTTGGATAGCTTATCCTCGAAGGATCCAGTTATGGCACAGCAATGAATCCGTTAATTAATCTATCCTATATCGTCTTTCCGAAACAGCAATTCAACAATTCGGATAGCAGATATCCGATTAATTACCTTTGATACGCAATGGATAAATAATGGTTTCGTACTGGACAGATATTATCTGAACAATTAATGTGGTATACGGTATTTCTTAGCAAGTTCACAATTATGTTATCGCAACCTCACCCTTAATTGCTTATTCGCAAGCGAAACAACCTCTCCGATTGTGCAACACATAATCACTGACTGGTGACCTGTACCATCGGTCATTCCAAAAGTAGAATCGGACATTGCGACATTACAAGGAGGAAAACCATCCTCGGCATGTTGACCATCACCTTCCTTCCGTTTCTGAAACGACAATTCAAAGCTTGCAATATCCTCCTTTGCACGCCATTTAGGTTTGACGAAGGAGGTGACGGATCCCTTGTGACATGGCAAGGAGGGTGGAAAGTTTCCTTTTACAGGACACAGCTTCTCCTGCATCTAGCCTATTTCCTCATCCTTGCCCTCAACATCTGTCTCAACAGAGGGATGGATGTGGGTCAAAGGGCCCAAGGCGGCTTCTTTGTACTCATATATTTCGTTCACCTAATGACCAGATGGAACTTTGAAATAAGCAATGAATATATCCAAGTGATCAATTCCTTCATGCGATTTGAAGACAACAACTTAGGGGGCAGCTATAAACCCCCCTCATGGATGAAACTGATCGTACTGTTCATGTACACACTGGAAGCAAGTTTGATCTTGATCCCCCTAACGGTACTTGCCCTCTTACTTTGGTCCCCATGCTCGCCCCCATTCCTTCCCTCCATCCTGCTCGAAGCACCCTGCGAACTCCACGCAGCTCAACCCCCATCCTGGTATTGGATCTCGGTGGCGTTTGAATTCTGGATGTCCCTCCACCAGACATACGCTTGTGGAGCATGCATCTACTACGCCTTCATTGCATGCGTGATTACTCTTTTGGACTACATCCGGACCTTCTTAGCAATGTAAGTGCGCAGTGGTACTTACAAGGGAACATTGTCATTCCGAAGGGATCGATTTCCATCAATTTAATACATGTTGTAAGGCTTCGTAACCATGTCCCCTTGGTACCCCTTGTTTATATGAATGGACCCTTTAGAGGACTTAACAGAACAAATATTGAAAAACGTCCTTATTGTAAATAGCAAGTCATGGACTCAACCAAGTTATGCCGCGAAAATTCCAAAATTGAACACAGCGAGGTATTGACGAAAAACCCAGATGTATCATGACAAGGTATTGGGAAAAATCACTTTGTCGTGCTGGTGCAATATAGGGAAAATCCACTTTCGAAACACAAACAATCCTTCCCCTGGTCCCTGCAGGGCCCCATTCATATAAACCAAGAATTCCATGGGTACTTTGTCACCAGGCTCTACAACATATATTAAATCGAAGAGAATGTCTCTTGGACATGTGGCAATGCTCCCTTGTAAGTCATACACCCTTTGAATAGCAGTAATTTATGCAGAAGGAATACAAAAATGGGCAAACCGGAGCTGTGGGCAAAACTACGTGTTTTTCGACAACTCCAACTTCTCAACGGGATTCTAAATGGGTTCCTGGAAAATCGAATCCTCCCGGTTCTCCTCATCATCTTACCGGCCCTCCAGATATGCGCACAATACGCCACCATTCGCCTTCATTCCGTCATCAAAATGCCAGGGTTTCTTCTGTATCCCCTTGTCAACGTAGATCAGCTTGGGGTCAATATCGCCGTTCTGACGATAGCGTCACGCGTGTACACCCGTAGCCTAAAAATAAGACATAATTGGCAGAGCATCTCTCCCTCCTTGTTTGGAGGAGGTAGCGACAAAGAGAGTAGGGTTGCAAGGAAGACAATAATGTCTCTTAGTCCGTTGAAACTGAAATTTGGATCTAATTTCATTGACCGGACCACGCCAATGGTGATACAAAGTGTGTGCTTGGAAAAAACCATGGCAATGGTGCTAATATCTGGAACTAAGTGAGGGAAGGAATGGAGGGATTTTATTTGATTCTAGAAACGGTTGCCAGGCTTCTCTTTGTGATAGTGTAGAGATATGGATTTGGAAAAAATATAAATAAATAGCCATTCCATAATAATAATACTTTTATTAATCACTCTCACTTAACCTTAGGTCAGCCTAGCAATTTAGAATCTAATCTCAATCCTCCATGCAACCGAAACATACCCAACAAGTCTAGCCCCATCGAAAGCAGCAATACGCCTTACTAAGAAAGCAGCCAGAGTCGGTCACGACGTCCCTCCCCTCCCAGCTCCATCCGAATGCGTAGAGGCAGGCATCTGCTTCAGTGGCCCAAGTTGTGTAGCAGGGTGTCGTTAGCCCACCGATGCGAGTACACTCGTACCGCGTCATGAACTCTCTTCCTCCGACGGAACCTCCCAATCTATCACCAAAAACATGGACTGATTTATGACAACAGAGATCCCACATTCAACAACTCACCCAGTCCAAGAGTTCCCTTCCAGGGTTGCGGGAAGAAGGATGAGGCTGAGTAGTAACTTAATTAGCAGAACGTCTCCGGAAATGTGACGTTGAACCCGCATTTTGTATAACAATAAAAGTCTAGAAAAAGACTGATGGAGGACACAACACAAAACCAAGTCTGCGTTATCAGATTTTTGAGACCTGTGATTAGATCAGACTTTTTTTCTGTCTGTCGAATAGAGACTTGTGTTACCTGTCCTTTAGGTATGTGGGAAGGGAACTGGTAGATTTACCCAGTGACAATATGTATGCTTGGATGATGATACAGGTGTGATGTGAGGTATCGAGTGACGTTAGACATGCAGTTCTAATTGTAAGTTATATACTCGTATGTACAAGATTTCCAAGATCCAAGGATCTGGCAATATCGGCATAGAGAGAAGGCCACTACTATTCCTCTCAACGCTAAATTATAAAGATGCAGGTATGTATGCAGGATAGGTGCGGATGGATGGATGTGCACGTCAGCTCAGGTAAAAACAGGTCTGAATTTTTAAGGATGTGAGAGAGAGTACGGTAAAATCTAACGGTAGTATTGCCAGCCTCTACTTTTCGTCTTTTGTGTTGGTCTTAGGGTCACTTGGACTGGGAAAGAGTAAAGTCCCCTCTGCATGATTATGATCAATAAGAGTCAAGCTACGAAAAACAACATCAATTGAAGCATAACTCCTTTTGATTGACACTTGCATTGATGCTATAAATTGACGTGTTTCCAGGGGACACTATTGTCATACATTCCTAAGTATACCTGGTCAATTTAACTCATATGGAAACCTCGTTTGCGTTTCGAACAGGTTTTCGATTCGGTTTAATTTATGATGTCTAGTTTGGCGGATATGTGTAAAGGAACCATACTTTGGTAACTCGAAGTTTGGAACTTTGGCACCCTAGAAATGGGTCAATAGCTTTGATCACATGTATAAAAAAATATTTCAAATAAAAAGTTAGATTGAAAATGTCCACAGAGCGATAAGTTGCTTTAAAAGGGTTCAAAATCTACGTTTTTAACTGTACTTACAATGCAACCCTCTGAGATGGTTCAACCCGATTTGGGTGATTCTTGCATATATTACTGGGATGGAAATGGTGACATTTGATGACCTGAATACATGGCCGACAACAAATAGAATGAAGTATCCATAATCTAGAAAGCCATGCCTTAAAAGCAATTGAATAGGGAGTTGATGTAATCAACAAGTTCCTTCGGTTTGAGGGGGAGACGCTAAGACGTAAGTAATTAAGAAAAGCATAGTCATTTGGATGCCGTTTGTCGTCGTTCCCCGCCATCACTCGAACCAAACGTATGATGGACAAGCCTTGTTCACCCCTACTATTGGGTTCCTACTTTCTGCCTTGGCCACCCTGCCACCTGAGTGTTGAAGGTAAAGTGATGGTAAAAATAGTGAGAAAGTACAAATCGCAATTTTGTTTGAAATTGGAATAGTCACGTTCTTGTATCCGACGAGGGAATAAGCCTTCGGATGGGACCACTGAAACGAATGAATGAAAATGTCGAGTGCCGCCAGCGAAGAAGAAAAATAAAGTAGTAAACGTTTACACGAATGCCGCGGGATGAAGATGGTACAAACAATGACAGTTTGCTCAAAGTCTTATTGAAAATTGAGTGAAAATACATGTGCAGGCAAAAAAACGAAACTGACACATTTTGACACGGCTCAATAGCACTCCCCCTATTTGCATAATTCTAATTAAACTGCACATGGGCACAATTCAGCATTACATCAATGGCACAGAAATAATTTACATCGAAACAAATTATAAAGGGTAAGTTTATTGCACATTGGATGCATACAAAATTGAATTAATTAATGTATATCGTGACCTGGTTGAGACAAGACTGACTCAATCATTGTCCTACGTCACATAAAACTCCTTAATTTTCACAGTAAACGTCGAATGCACAAACAAGGAAGTTCTGTCCTGATACTCACTGAGGAACCCTTTAACAGCACTCACAAGAGAATCCCGGTCGGTAACTCAAATGGGAAACATTTTATGTAACCCACAAGGAATTGCTTTAACGCCACTCTCAAGAAAATCCTCGTAGATCTATGACTCTTACGGAAAAAAACATCTGGGCGCTTTCCACGCCCACTGTAATGGCAGAGCTGAAGTCCTATAGGCCTATACAGTAATATATCATTTTCAGGTTTAGCGGGATTTTCAACATTCGCCCACCCTTTCCGGCCAGCTGTTCGGTATGGTAGGTGTTACAGGACATGTCATGGAGTCATACTGCGGAAAAACATCTGGGCGCATTTTACGCATTAGCATTAGGGAATGGGAATAATAAAAAAATTCGGCTTGCCAGTTTCCGCTATCTTTAGATGCATTTTCCATCAACCATATATTTTCGAATATTATGCACCATATGCTTTTGCTTAATCCCTGTCTCTCCATCCGTCTCACCGTGTGCACGATAATTTCAAGAACCGCTTGTCGGATTGGGCTGCTCATATTTGGTATGTTTACGTAGCATTGCCCATGCCCGAACTGTATTGATTTTCAGCCATACAATCCCTTCAGGGTCGTGGCCGTTTTCTTCTCGAGTTTCCAACACAAACTTTCACTCTTCTTGCATACTGAAGAAAGGGCTGGATCGCAACAGAAATACTTCTTGGTGAAGATGAAAGGAGCCTATATATGGTAATTTGTTCAGTCTATGTCTTAAATTTACAGGTCTTAAATTCATGTTTACATGTCTTAAATTCAAATGGAAAGTTATCCGCCCCAGGCCAAGGGAGCACTATAAGTACGGGGTTTCCCTTGTGACTTACCGGGGAACATTTCGGGGTGATTCTGGAATTTCCTGACCAGACTTTCGGGGGTGGTAGGCCCTTCGGAGGGATGAAGCGTAACATATATATTTCTTTCCCATGTGACATTCAAGGGGCAGGACGAAGAAAAATGTTTGTGACTAAGGTTAATTTCCCTATACAGGCGTAATGGAGAAAAAGTTAATTCTTCCAATACATCGTAATGGAGAATTTGGGGTTTCTGGCAATACCTGGCAATCTTAATTTTGGGACTTTTTGAGAATTTGAGTTTGTTGACTTTTTTGACCCGTCACTACGTTATGTGCCGTAGGGAATTATTTTCCCTGCCGTCCCTTAAAGGGCCCATGGGAAAGAAATATATATGTAACCCTTCATCTCTCCAAAGGGTCTTCCACCCCAGCAAGTTTGGGTCAGAATATTCCAGAATCACCCCGAAATGTTCCCTTGATAGTATAATCCTCTAATTTGGATACAACAACTTGATTTTCGAGGATTCTCTTGTGAGTGGAGTAGGAGAATGCCCTAGCGAGTGCTTATCAGTGGCATATAATCATGGTTTACTTAACCTACGATGTGTTAGTGTGTCAATGAGAAAGTTTGTAGAAAGTACATCATTTGCAGTATGGGACACTTTGAAAACTACACATCGCTCATGTCGTACAGATGAACTTTACGAGGAGGATGCATTTTTCAAAACTTCAGTCCTGCAATTTGGTTCTGCGATAAACAAGGGGTATTTTGAGATTTCCATGTTGGTGCACGTTAAGGGGGGGACAGGGGTACTTTCTGTTTGTTTCGTGGTTTCCAGGTTTCCCTAAAACTGGTGAGGCATTTTGAGAAACTGGCGATTGGTACACTTAGAGGATGGGTACATGAAGGTTACGATCCAACTATATAGTGGGCATGGTCAAAGGGGGAGGAAGTATGGGGGGAAGTGAAAGTAGCACCTAAGGCGCGGGTGCTACCTTCAGTCCTCTGTGGCACGGTTGCTTGTCAGAAATCTTTGAGCCTGTGACTTAACGAATATGTCACTGGTCGACGTCATCATTACAAGTTGAGTCCCTAAGGAAACATTCTGTGTTCCCCAAGGCAAAAGGTGGTGTATCCCCATGCAACTTACAATATATACTACGTGTACTATATATACTACCCTTACCCTACAATATACTACGTGTTCTTGCTTCTTTACAACTGTGCAAATCAGGTGCTGCGTTGAGAGCAAAATGTATGAAGGACTGTTGGTCGACTGTGACCTGCGATCGCAAAAGTTGAAGTAATTTGGGATTATTGGAGTTGCTGACCTGCTCCCCTGCAACGGGGAACCCTGAGAAGCTTGCTGCAGTGAAGCACTCGACGCCCGCAACCCCCATTAGGACTAACTCGATATGTGCAGAGTGATCGCATAAAGGCAGTAAGGACTACCCTAATAATTGCTAGTAAGCAGTAAATAAGGTATTTCATAGCATGAATGTATTGAAAAAAAACTGTTGCTCCAGAGATTTGTGTTCACGTGTATATTTGAGGGTCTGGCAGTTCATTCTGAGATGCATGTGAGAACGAGTGTGAGAACGAGAACGACAGTAGAGCAGGTAGGGGCAGGCAATGCACTGTGAGATATGAGCTCGAGTGATGATGCTTGCAAACCTGCTCACATGCAAGATCTCAATGCCACAAAGTGGAATTCATGCATTTTTGGAAAATTGAGTTTTTTCGATTTGTGCTTACAAAATTGACAAATCTAATTTCGTCTGATTGTGAAGAATGCTGTTCTGCACATGTTGTGAATATCTCACTTTGTGTGATGGCACATACCAAACCTTCTTTGATGATGTCATTGTTGAACGGTCCCTCTCCTCCGTAAGCAACATTGAGCAATCAGGTGCAGTGTTGAGCGGAAAATGTCTGCAGGGCTGTAGGTATACTGTTTGAAGTGACAATGACTTGATTGCGTTGCTGCCCTGCTCCCCTGCAAAAGGGAACCTTGAGAGGCGTGCTGGAGTGGCGTAATTGACGACCGTTACTACCATGAGGACTAACGTGTGATTTGTGCAGTGATCGCATAAAGGTAGTAGAACTACCCTAACAAATAACTCGGCGAATGAGATGACATCTCTTGTACAAGTATACAAGTAGTGGCTCAAGTGGTGAAATCATCTTAATACTGTCTCTTGTATGAATATGTAAGAGCATCATGTGTAGCAACTCGGTTTCGGGTACGGAACTTAATGGAATGTCTAAGGTCGTAAAACGTGCATTGCTTTTCAAACGCGGTGGTGTTTATTCACTGGAATCCAAAATGCAGGAAATACTCAAGTTTTCATGTATGAAATCCTAATTACCAGACTTCGCGTTTTTGTACTTCGATGATCGAAACAAATCACAGGCTGGAATCCTCGCGTCACTGATCTTTTCAATGTATTTCCAGAGAAAATCAGGAACCTCTCTTTTTTCTCCCTTAAAACCGTGACGGATTGAGAGGATGTCCGGATGGACAGTGTTTTCCTTTTCTTGAGCAAACCTTTCTTCTAAAATCCTGCGACATAGCGTACAGTACCCATTTCTGTCCTCAATTCTGTATCGCCTTCTCCACTCGAAGTACTTCAAGTACTCATGCTCATTCTTGTCCAAGTAGAAAATGTATTCTGAAAGGTCTTTGATAGATTTAAAACGGGTAATGTCAATGAAGGAGTTTGGAGGCAAAAGAGAAAAATAGTCGGCCCCACCATAGACTATGGGAATCATTCCTACTTTCAAAGGCTCCCACGCCTTTTCTGTTACGTAGTCCACACACAAGGAGTTTTCAAATGCAAGGAAGAACTTGTATTGTTTGGCTAGCAGAGCGTAGCAGGTGACCGGTTTTTGAAATTCAGGTTTTGGACAATTCAGGGTTAAATTTCCACAGTCTCCATATATGTCGATCGGGATGAAGGCCTGCATTTCTTTCACGATGTCTTGGCGTCTGCTTATTGGGGAACAGTTCGACACCATCCATGCTACGAGTTTGCTTCTATTCTTCGGTGAAAGGTTTGGAAAGGTGTTTTCGGCGTGGGAAGTGAACCCATACGGGAAGGGAATATTGGAGTTTTTTCTATATGTCATGGTCCAGTGAAACACGTTGCCAAAATCTCCCAATCGATCATGTGAGTTCAATGGACTTTCCAAGTTATAGTACACCCAGCGTTTTCCAAGTCGTGTGCTGACGGGCAGGATATTCGACCTGTCGGCAAAAAAACCACCTTGAAGCAGTTAGAAATTTGTAATTATAAAAAACAAACTTGTTCATTGCTGTGCCAACAAAAATAACGGCGTCAGCTTCATCCATCCTCCCGTGGTCATGGGTTATATTGCAATGAAAACCATGCGTGGCAAGGCATGTTTCGGCCAGCAGCTCTTCTTGTCTCCCCCACCAAGGCCAAGGCGTCCACCACAGAAGTAGTACAGAATTGTTCCTGTCTGACATCTTTATCTCCAACGTTTGGTTGGTTGCTGGGAAAAACACCAATAGAAGAGAACCCACTGAATTCCAAGCAGTAGGACAATTAGTCCCAGAATCCTTCTTTTTGGCATTCTCAGGTTGTATTTCGGACGTGTTGCAACCAACTGAAGTAGGGTGGACAAGAACGTTTTATTTTACTGATATTGGTCGCAATAAGAAAATAATTGAGAATACTGATTGAGATAATTATAGAAATAATTGAGAATAATAATGAGATTATAATTGAATTGAATACAATAGTTCGTTTGTTCTAGAAAGCCTCGCGAAATACAATGACACATTATTGTCAACTGTACCGGTGTGTCACAAGCCATTTCATTAAACAAAAAAAGGTGCGTCGTTTCTTGTAATTTACTTGGGGGTACGCATTTCCTAGAGACAAAATGTCACCGGGTAAACCTAAAATAGTCATTTCGAATTTCTTTATCCATAAATAAATTGAAACGTACATCCAAATATAAGTATGCTTGTCGCATCTGCCAAATTAATGTGAATTAAGAGAATACTAGGATCATACTCACAAGGGAACATACATGCCCGTCCGAGCCCGATCCGGCTGGTACTAACATATGTTGTAGGGCGTGGGGAGAGGGTAACAATGCCACACCAACTTTACTCCAATGGGCCATTCAATGGACTGGAGAAAACATTACATGATTATCTTTATTCAGCATTCATGCAAATAAGAGGTTTTTTAAGATCTATCGTAATGTTATTCATCAATACCCTACTGTGTTGAAATGGGGAATTTTCAAAGTATCGCTGGAGTCGTTCCGTGTAATGCTATATACCATTAGTAATTTGCTCAAAATCAAATTGTCCATGTTTACCCACGTATAGGATAGGATGCTTTTCCTTGTGGTTCAATTCATAATAATGAGGTGTTGTCTTGCGACAAGGAAGTAACCTAGATTTGCTGTCATCCTCATCCCGTTGAATTATCTTTCAAAAATATTTTTTTCCTATTCCGGTTTTTATATATATTGGTTTTTAAATCTGGGAAGAGAAAGAGTATTGTAGCAATCGTGGTAATCGCTTACCAAGACGTGAACATCATCATGAAGTTGAACTTGGACACGTGGAGGATGACTTATCCGACTTATCTTCCAGGGTGGGCATGTAGTTGGCAAAATCACTCGAATTCCCGGTCGCTGGTGAAAAACTCAGAGTGGTCTGTCCTGCAGTCTGCATGTTCCTTTTTAATATAAATGACGTACGACTAGGTCGAACGAAGGTCCGCCTTCTGTTTCGGTATCCGTTGAACGAATGTCCACCGTCGGTTTCGGTTGAAAGAATCTCCATTGACAATTTCTCTGTGGATTGAAAGAATCTCAGTCTATTCCATACGCGGTTGTAGAAATGACCACCGCTGGTTCCCCACCCGGTTGAAGTAATGTCTAGTGTTGGGTCCTCTCAAGGTTGATCGAATGTCGACCGTCGGTTCCTTTGTCATTTCAACGAACGTCCAAGGTTGGTTCCTCGGTAGGAAGAACAAATATCTAACGTTGGTAGCCTTCACTCATTCGTATTTACGTTTAACGATGGTCCATCATTCTTTCGTCTCTGAGTTGAAAGATTGTCCGACGACGACGATAAATCATAAGTACAAACCATATGGAGTCAGTAATCTTACATGATTTGTATCCCATATGTTTCCTTCTAAAATTTTGTAAACAGAAGAGTGCCATGGTCTGTATGGTATAGCAGTGGAGCAGATGACTTGAGCGCAAAAGCATTGTGAGATATGCTGGAGGGGGATGATGATGAAGGCATGGTTGTACACAAAGCAGTTCTGCAATGCACTGTGCACACACGCACACACTATTTAAGCAGTCGTCCACTGATAGCCATACCATCGTCATCCCTTCACCACATAGCTTATCTCACAATGCATTTTCGCTCAATTCGTTTGCCATGTAATAAAAAATGTGTATCGTGGGGGAACTTTATCCTAGTACAAAGTTGTCTATTTGAGCACAATGTAGCACATAAGTTTGAAAAGTCACATTAAAGGTTGATTGACAGTGCAAATGTGCAAACATGACGGAATTGCTGATGATGAAGGACAAAGTGAAAGGTTATGAGATAACTAATAAACTGAAGGATTTTCTTTTTTACTCATTTAGGAATATCCACCAGGTCGTTATTTGGATACGCGGGAACACTCAACCGTCCCCCTACGAAACAGGGCTAACGTCCGGATGTAATAAGCCATTGTTGTCGACCCGTTTTGAAATTCCTCGTTGCTAATATTATAAATTTTACTTTTGCAGATATCCCTACATCGTTCAGAACATCTACTAGATGATATCTGGGTCAGGAAGGGTTTAATAAGAAACAGCTACCTGTACAGAAGACATCACGTTGAGTAGAAGACGTGAACAACCATGACGACTGATGATGTCATGACAAAGCCAACAAAATGGCTGGATGAAATCCCGGAGGGTGAATGTTTTGAAATTCAAGGATACGGTTACATGAAGAACCCAATGATTGGGATGATATATTTGGTGGAAACAAAAGACATGCTTTTATTCCATAAAACAAAGATTCCATTGAGCGATGATGATCAAATACTGACTGATCGATTCATCAAAAAGGTAAAGATATTGAATTTCTAATGACGGATAAAAAGGTAAAAAACACTAGATTTATTCAAACTGGGAAAACGGGGTTGAGTTTGCAAAGAGTAGAATGTGAATGAGTTCGATGCCAGCTTCTCAACTGTGGATCCTGTCTTTTCCTCCTTTTGTAATGTTTCAATTTTTTTCCTCTTTTCTAGCTAACGAATTTGTTTGTTTTCGATTTCCACTGCACCAAATTCCTGTGGGGTGCACATGGTACGGTATCACATCAATGTTACAATTGTATTGCTAATTTAGATGTAGATATTTCACTGTATTGGGATTATTTCTTACCAGTAAACCAAACAATACATTTGTAAACGTCTTGTTTTTAATTGTGACCCAAATCGAAATTTAATTCCTTGCACGATTCCACAATACAGAGCTGCCACGACATTTCTCAATCCGGTCCCTGCGTTCGATGTTAAAATAATTGAGGCTTGTAGGACACCAGGACGTCGACCGCTACTAACTATCGCTATCACCGCTATCAAACTAGCTCCATCAATCGATCATGGTTGACATCCACGTTTTGATTTGGGACTCCCTCCTCCTCTTTTTCTTTGGTAACGCATTCGTGGGTGCCCAAGAGGAGCGGTGATCCGACTGAATGTTTTGTGGTATTCAGATTCCTGTTGAGGCACAGGGGAAATCTGGTGGAGGGGGCATGTGGCGGATCTGCAGGATGGTCGTTGTTGGACCGTGGATCCGAAGACGAGCCTGGGTGGACCAGCCGATTTTCGCAGTGTCACTTGCAGGGGAACCGAAGCCAAACAACGGTGGTTCATTGTAAAGAAATACAAAAGGTCAAATGCATTCTGTTCGAGAGTATCCTTCCAGAACTGTTGTGATTTGTAGGTTCACACTAAGCCGGGTGACTGGTTCTACATCATCTCGGCTGTCGGCGGCCTTTGTCTTGGAACTGCGGAAGGTAATGACTCCCCAGGCAGCCACGTTCTTGCAGGTCCCTGTGTTCTAGAGAACCCTACCCAGCTCTGGAAGTCCTGGTAAAGAAACCGGTAATGGGACAGATGTAGATATTTTTTATGATTCGTGTTCTAACCGTACTCATTCGTACCGTCCTTCGTAGGGCCAAGTACGTTCGTACGTTCTGTTGCAAAAGTCATCCAACGTTGTCATGTTTCTGCCCCCGGACGGACCTGAGGGGCAACCAGTCTTCCTCGCCATGAAGGATGGAGGACGTGACATCAAATGGGCGGAACTTTGGGCACCTCAAAACTAACTTAACGTGTCTACATGGCTTGCAAGTTGAAATAAACACAATAAGTGTCAGCTATTAAGACCATAAAATGAGTCGTCATTACTCGTACGTTGAGTACTGGCAACCTACGTCAGGGGGTCAGCGCAAAATGAAGACAAAGACAAATTGGATGGTTCAGTTGTATGGCGAGGATGATGGATACTACAACGCCATGACACTGACTCAAGACACAGTTTATATCAACGCCAGGTCGGGGTCTTCCTATTGTGCCTATTACTAAACCACACTAGTTAAGGGTTGCGTATTAATGTGTGGGACATTTCCAAGTATTCAGACCAACAATATTAAGCCGCTATCTATACCTATGGACAGTGTGGTCGGGGTCAACAGGTTAACCTTTGTGTCAATTATATTTCGTCAATAAAAGCTGCACCAAAATCTAACGAAACGTCTGATTCCAAATTATTCCAACCAATGGCGCATTAAGTTGTTCATGTTTATCGTAGTCCTGTCGACGGCTTGAATAAATTTGAGGACGGTTAGCTTTCGGATCCTGAACACTCCGGTACGCAGATTCCCTTTTCACTCAACGCTATACCTGTTGTACCTCCGGTTTTGCTTACTCCGTGGCTGTGTGTCAACATGTCTGATATCACTTTCTCCTCGTAACCGTAAGCACGTATGAGAATGAAAAAAGAGTGGGGCAAGCGTTCAAGTTGAAGTGCTTTTATTGATGTGTCGTTCAAGTGTGTCGACATAAGACATTTATGTTTGAATACACTTTGTCTTTAGCCATGCGTTTGACATAGAACAACTGCACAGGGCGTGCCGTTTATGAAAATATGTATTTCAAAGGTCATATGGATACAGAAATAAAATGTGTGTAGCGGTAGTTTAGCAAGGCCGTTGGGACGACCCTCAGGGCAAAGTCACTGCGGTAAAATTAAATACTGCGACGTACAAAGAACCGTCACTCATCTTTCTTTTTGATCAGCAGATCTGCTCACATTGAGTCAACTTACAATGGAACCCTAACGGTGGGTCATGTGTACGATGGATTATTCATTGTACGGCAACGTACAAATGAAGCATTATTTTGAATAGCTGGCCGGATCTTATAAATGTCCCACTGAAGATCCTAGATCATTTCCATTTCCAGAAAACGGGACAATTGCCGCCATCCTCACTTACATTGGAATCTCCGTACGGCGTGTATTTGGACATTTTATGCGTTATAACAACAAACAACAAAGGGTTTGCTGGAATGAGGATACGGTCAAGCATTTACGTCCAACACCTTTCTTGACAGACCATATAGCGTTTTGAGGTACGCCTTTGGCGATGTGTCCAGGTTAGTCTGGTGGAGCATTTTCATCATGTCCTTGTAGATTTTGTGTAGGAACGTATTATGGGTTTTATAGATGAAGTACCTTTCGCCAATGGCCATAATGTAACTAGGGTACCCATCAGAGACAGAGTAAATCTCCATACATTCTCCATGCGGTTCCTCAGCAGACCGTTGATCAACCGCTGACCTGAGCTCCGTCAAATTTAGGGATAGGGAGCCCAGGGATCCATTTAGTCGGCCTCGCCACCATACTTCCTCAAAGGAAAGATTCGCCGCGGATTTGTCATAGAGACAGGGGAGCAATTCCCAGGAGTTGTAAGGCTCCTTGGGCGGAGGGAGGTTGACGAAATTGATGATGGTTCCAATGTATCCTGCACTCAGGACAGTGGACACTAGGAACCACAGTCCGCAGCTGGTCCTGAACGCGTTCTTTGTTTTGACGGCAGATGACATGGGGGAGCAGTCCTCCACCAAGGAACTGATTAGGAGTAGGACCACCTTCCCAACGTCCACGCTTTCCAGGCTAAACATCTCCCATAGCACGATGGAAACCGTGAGACACAGCAATGTAGTCCACAGCCCAATCCACAGGTTGGGTTTGAAGGGTTTGTGGTACATTTCATACCTTAAGGAACTTTCTGCCCTTGCACAGGAAAGGAAACTGTACCCCTCGGTACCGTAAGCCATCAGTTCATCTCCCAGTCTGCCCTCCCCGAATGTACCGGTATGTACACAGAGGGGCGTTTGGTAGTAAATCATGTAAACCCCACGAGACTGGTTGTACCCATTCATCCATTGGGCGATCCACACGTCCACCGCCGTGCTTGGAGTCAACTTCTTAAAATCCACATACCCTCTATCGTACCACCACCTGATCGACGAAGTGATAACTTGATGATGGCACAGAATGGTGGGTGTGGTCGACATTCCTTACAATTATCCGGATTTTAACCGGCGGTGGTTCTCGCTGCTATAGTGAGTACCCGCTTAGTGAGGAAGAATTGAAAGTAAAACTGGGATATCGTATCGCTGACGTGAGCAGTAGAATATCAGACGTGGTGTTGTCAATGCGTATGCCTTTGCTGGAGGAGAGCGGTGGTAGAAGAATCACACCTATGAGTGGTGATATATGCCCCACTTGCATATATATATATTCCTCACCAAACGATTTTGGGATTGGTGAATTCATTTTTGTTGATGAAACGATGCTTTAAAGCTCACGTCTAGGCAGTAAAATAGAAACTGTCTTTCCAAAGTGGGTTCAGAGAAATTATTGATATTAACTACTAATTACAAAATTCATTCCTTCATGCATAATTATTTGTTGTAAATCCAGCATTGGAAGTATTCAAGAAATGAAGCCATAGTTGAGACGTTGCATTTAGACGAACTTGACACCATCATTCGATTGCGCCATACCATGCATGACCATGGTGCACACGCAGAGCGTTGACATGACAAAGGCGTTTTATAGCAAAATGTTGGTTTCGGATTGTCTCATCCATGCCCCGCAAAAATTCGAAATAATATAGAAGTGGAAATGCCTATGCGAAAATATTACGTATAAACCACCGTAAACATGGGATGTGAAAGCCAAAAGTAAATGTGTGCAATCTACTTATTTTATGCCAGAAAAGATCGGAACTGGTCTGCTACTATGCTTCCTCTTTTACTTTTTCGTTCCCTCCCTATGTGTGTCTCCCTAGGTATATCACTCTTCCCCGATTTCGGTCTTCCTCTTTCTCCCTCCCTATAAAGGAATCTCTTCTGTCTGAGTCTGAGAGATTGATCCCACTTTAAACGAGGGAAAAAAACGATGGATGGATGTACGGATGAAGAGGAAGATGGGTTGAATTGAAACTTTGTGCAAAAGAGGCAGCATAGCTTGCGTTTTTGCTGTTTTTTCACAATGCACTGCCACTGTTGAGAATCGTGGTTTCTTTTTTGTACGTGTGTCTGCAGTTTTAGATGTACAATATAAAACGAGATTTCAGCTTTTTAAAAATAGGCCAACAAGAAGACGATGACTAGAACTGAAATGGGTTTCTTTCTTTTCCAACCATCCAAGCGATAGCTTTGTCTTCGCTAGCACATTTTAAACATTGTATGCATTTTTTTACAACGTCCAACAGCCTGCATGAGTGAGTATTTAAGTTAAGTATCTCATTGGACTTCATCTAAACCCAGCCAAGAGTGAAGTCTGCATCCTGGGAGCCGACACCACCGAGGAAGAAGTAATGCTAGACCAATTCAGAGAAATTGCCCCCGGCATCAAGGTCATTACAAAGGACTCTGCGACCCTTCTGGGTGGCCCACTCACCACCGAGGCCCTTGCAATAGTACTTGGGGAGAAGACCGCCACATTCGCTAAACTCGCCCATCGCCTTGGGCTTCTCTCAAGACATACGGCCTTCTTCCTCCTCAGAGCGTCCATCTCCATACCTCGGCTCATCTACTTCCTCCGCTGCGCCCCCGCCTGGGATGAGCCAGACCTCCTCAATGCCTACGACACGGAACTCAAGAGATCCCTCGAAGCAATCCTCAACTGTCATCTGGAGGATGCATCATGGACACAAGCCACACAGACTGTGAAAGAAGGAGGCCTCGGGGTGAGGTGTGCCGTGGACGTTTCGCTGCCTTGTTTCATTGCATCCGTCCATGGGGCTTCCGCCCTACTTGAGAAACTCCTTCCTCCCGCAGTCCTGGAGACCGACACATCACAAGTCAAGGCTGAAGAATCTTGGAGAGAAAGGACGAGGACGGATCTCCCACCCGAGAGATGGAGGAAGTCCCAGGATATGTGGGACAATTCACTGACCACGAGGAGATGGATCAAGATGCTTGAAGATGCCCCCTCCGACATTGACCGAGCCCGAATCCAGGCCTCTATTCAAGACGGATCAGGAGCCTGGCTCAACACCCTACCCTCCCCCCAACTGGGAACCCACCTCTCTGACGAGACTTTCCGGATTAGTGCGGCCCTGCGAATCGGTGCCGACATCTGCCACGAACATAAGTGCAGATGCGGAGCCCTAGTCACACAAAAAGGCCTCCACGGCCTTGCATGCAAACACAGCGCCGGGCGTCATCAGCGTCACAATGGGGCCAACGACGTTCTGTCCCGTGCCCTCCGTTCGGCCGATGTGGGTAACAGTAAAGAACCCCCTGGCTGTGCAGTGAAAAATAATAAGCGACCTGATGGCTTAACCCTTGTACCCTGGGCCGACGGCAAATGCTTAGTGTGGGACTTCACCACCCCGGACACCTTCGCCCCTTCTCACATAGCAGCCTCATCATTAACCCCTGGCACAGCAGCGGCACGTGCCGAAGCCAAGAAGATAGCCAAGTACGCGGAACTCAACGACCGTTACCTCGTAGTACCTGTCGCAGTGGAGACCTCGGGAGTCTGGGGAACGAAAGGGTTACGATGGGTCCGCCAAATCGGATCCCGCATAACTGACAAGACCGGGGAGAAGCGAGCAACCTCCTTCCTCATACAGCGAATGAGTATTGCTGTCCAACGGGGCAACGTGACCTCGATCCTCGGGACCCTACCAGCGGGGAGGTCCCTTGAGGAGATCTTTCTACTGTAAGATCAAGCCCCCCTGCTGCCTCTACATGCCGTACATCATTGGATAGTGAATGATACGAGAGCCTATATTTATCCATGTTTTATGTCTTATATATGTATGACGAAAAGAAACCTTATCATTGCCATCAATAAACAATTCTCTGCAGTATCTCATTTGATCATTCATTCATGCCTAAACCAAAAAAGAGGGAGATTAATTTCCTCGTCTTTCAGAATCAATAATTTTTTTATGAGTGTGCAATATACCCGAATCGGGACGGGGGTGGTGACTTTATGGTTCTGACTAAGTCGTAAACCAGTACTTCGTTAGTAAAGCACTTTGATCCAAGGCTGCAGGTAGTATCGTTGTGGCCATTTCCACCCAGTATAAAATATAAACCTCTATAAATATTGCGCCACCGTGAAGGAATTTTCCATGTGGACCTTCCTCCAAAAAATGCCAAGTATGACTTTACCATTTACACACAGTTGTACAAATCAGTTAAATACCCACCAAAGTGATACTCGTGAACGACGTTTACGTTTACGGTTACAACCATATCTTGACGAATGTCCAGATATGACCACCATATGAGAATGTCTGCTTTTGTTTCCTTTATCAGTTATAATCACAGCGGAGTGTCCGACGACCCGTAGAGGACCACACATGCCTCTTTTACACTTGTCAGGTCGCACATTTTGTTTCGACCACTTGCGTTGAGACAGGTCAAAAGTCCATACTGATTTTGATACTTCCCTACTCCCATGTTTGCGGTTTTGTACCCCACCATACAAGTAAACTTTGCCCTGGAAATCAAAGTAAAACTAGGAAAACATAAATATAGCCTAAGTGTCGCAAGCTGCATACCTCATACAGCACACAAGAGGGTCCATAAAGTGAGGGAGGGTTTTGACTACTTTTTGCAAGAACGGCTTCCCACTTATTCACTAAAATTTATGAATGAAACCCAAAATTTAGCAACAGCAATTGTCTATCGTACCATAATCATTTACCCTTACCGTTGAAGTCGAATCTAAATATGGAAATACTCTCGCCATCCTCATTACTTCCTCCGAAAACCCACATTGAATTGTTGTAGATTACAGACGCGTGAGAGGCGGAACCTGGAGAAAGACTGTTGTTGTTGTTGTGATGATGTGGCAAATTGTTGTTTGGGTGCACAATTTGCCAGTAGCTTTCCTTTTCTT
>JAQGCL010000020.1:0-39050 GCA_034699605.1 Isotomiella paraminor | reverse complement strand
CCAATTTCGTTAGTCGAATACCGAAAGGCTTTAACGGAATTCGATGAGTCGCTTACGTTAAAAGTTGCAAATTGGTTGTCGATGGAACAAAGAAGCTATGCAAACATAGATGAACTCGTCGAATACATGCGGAACAAATGGAGGCTGCAAAACTGGGAAAGAAACAACCTAAATCTAAGCAACGTAAGACTTGATTACCTTAACAGGGCAGTCGTTATATTGGAAGAAACATTTCCAAGTCCTATAGAAGAAATGAACAAAAAATTTGTCAAATCAGATATGAACTGGTTCACTACAAGCGTTGTGACTTATCACGATCTGCAAGTACTGCGCCACGAAATCGCCAAGTGTTTTGGAACAGCTTTCGTTGCTCCAAAACGATTGCTTTCATCCTCCGATTTTACAACAAAGATACTGGGATCCACAGGACGATCTTACTTAACGAACCATCCTTATGGCAGCAGCAAAGACACGGTATTTCGTGACCACCTTTTTCTATCCTTGTCGTCTCATGGACAGGCGGCCTGGCATTTCCGTAAAATATTTCTGAAAGCGGTGGAAGCTGGGTTTGGAGTTCACTGGAGTAGCATGATTGTTCATATGAACGTCCTTAACATAGAAAGCTTGAACTACGGTGGTTGGCTATTTCAGCCGCAAATTTTGCATTCCAATATTTTAACTTGTTTCGGAATCTTAGCTGTAGGAACGGCTGTTAGCGTGATTGTTGTTCTTTTGGAAAGTGCGTTGTATGTAATGAAAAGAAAGTAGGGATGAGATGTTTGTTTCATAAAATAGATAGTTAAATAGACCATGCCCAAAATCATCCTTCGCTTCATTTTGGATTAATTTTTTGTAGACAGTTGAATCATTCAGTCTATCGAAAGTTCAAAGTCAACATACTTCACACAGCATCGCTCATATATTTCATAGTTGACATATCGTCCATCAATATGTTGTATTGTCAAGCACAATTAAGAAATTGCCTGAAGCTAATTAAATACCACATATGAAAATATATGCAAATGGCACATGCATTCTGATACGAATGATTGATTATAGACTATCTAGGTAATGATGATAATAAGGATATTTGACACTCCTAGGCCTCTTGGATGATTGATATTTTTTATCTCAAAAAATTGAATTGTTTTGAATTAAACATATGCACGAGTACAATCTTTCCACTTCGTGGATGTGTGATCGATCGATCATGCGCACAAATCAACGATAAACATTCGATGAAAATGAAATAAGTGATAATGTCAACCACTCAGACAGATAATGTCTCTTGACAAATCCAATTACAGTCTATTGCCTGAATAAAACTTGGCAACAAATGCTCTTGTTATAATAAAGTATATTTGAAAGTAACGGGTTTTAATCCATCAAGACAATTCTGACAAGCAACGCAAAAACTATCGATAGTAACGTTCGGAATGCGCTTCGGTACTGCTGCTTGGATCTACGTCATGAACCTCTCTGCCGCCACGTGCGCTGAAGACGGTTATGATCTCTGGCTCCGTTATCGCACCCTGGATGCATCTTTGATCGACAACTACGCGCCTCACATCCGCAGCCTCGTTTACCCTCTCGACCTATCCCCCACGACGTCTACAGCTGTCAAAGAGTTATCCCGGGGCTTGATCGGATTGCTTAATACATCCGTCCCAATTTCCGATACCATCACTCCTGGCGCCGTTGTAATCGGAACGCCCGCAACAAAGATGATAGACACCCGAGAGCTCGAGGCTATGGGGCCGGAAGGTTACCTTATCCAGGAAATGAACGACAGCTTCATCGTCATCGCAGGAAACACCGACGAAACACTATTCAACGTCAGTTGAATAGTTCTCCAATTGTCTTATTGTTTCAAGTCATAATTTCAGTCATTTATAATTATTATCGATCAGTGATCAGTTTATTCTACCGACATAGCTGTCCCTACCACCACCAGAACCACATGGATTGTAAACTTTCCAATTTCTAATTTGACATTAACATTGCAATTCCTTGGAAGGCAAGAATGAATAAGCGACTGGAAAGCCTATTTCGTGAGGGTGTCTACAAATGGTTGCTCCACCTTGGACCCGTAGGGTCGGATATGGTTTTTCAACTTGGTGATTACAAAGCCTACGCCCATTTCGACATATTAAACCCTATCTGCCGCAATCTCGTCTTCGTTGAGGAAGAAAGCAAGAAGCTGGTGCGAGTCCCAGACAGCATGAGTCAGGAGGCCCTTGTCCAGATTGTTAAGGTAAAATTGACTGTTAGTATTCGTTTCTGCTAACTATCTAATTGCAAATAATAGACAGTATACCTTGGGATCGTTGACAGCGCCATGTCGCCCGGCACGCTCGGCCAGGTGCTAGAATTGGGATCGCTTTTTCAGTGCGAATACGTTGTGAAGCTGTGTGAACCTAAGGCCCTCGTTGGTGACGTCAGCACCCTGCTTCGCGACTGTTGTGGAAAGCTTTGACTCTAAGAAACATCCTTTTCCAAGTAAATCTGTCCAGTCCATACATAAATTGACTTTGATAGAAGCTCATAGTCAAGCTCCTAATATTTTTCCACATCACATGGATTCTACGAATCAATAAAATTGCATTCAAATAAAGCTATACAATCAGTTGAATAACCATGAAGTACAAACATGATTCCGTGACAAAAATTAGGTTTGACCGAAAGGCTCGCATGACTCCCAATATTCCATAATCCTTCTAAAACATACTTACGGTAATTTAAAAAAAGTTTATGAATAATGTTTACTCCATCGAAACTGTATGTGGAATCCTTGGTTGCCCAAAGGCTTTAGCTGACGTGGCATTTGTCAGATCCTGATACGTTGATTTACTATTACCCATGATAAGTCATTCAAAGATTGTGACCCTTCACTTAAATGCAAATAGTGTGGGCCATGATATCATTTTTGACACCTCTTCTCCTTGCATTGTTGGCACCCAGAGGACTTCTAGCCTGGGGTACATCTGAACACCCTGGTTTCCATCAAATTTTTGACGACAACAATCCAGACCATCCACCGTGCTGGCAGAAAGTGATACTAATGAGGGAAGGAACGGAGGTCGCTGGTTTCCGACCCCAACAACAGTTTGGTCATGGGAGGAAGGGTTCTTACCCAAATATCACTATCTGCAGAAAGGCCCAAAAACAATCAAACTAAAGGGAATGACTTGTGAGTTAGCTCTAGTCGCTATTTGCGAGACCAGAGAACAAAGCACAATCCCACAAGTGGACAAGGTTCTAGTCGATGTAAATTCCATCGCTACATACGTGGGTCAGGTGGTAGGACGATACCAAAGAAGCCATGTGAACGAAGAAATGCAAAGGCACGATGAGAGTTTACCCAAGGCAAAGTGGCGGAGCATGAACATCATATTCCTCATCGACCCTTACCTGGACATGGGGGGTCTCATCGTACTGGAATCTTCACAAGCATAATCGAAAGCCTGTGGTCTGGGACAGTGGGATACAACTGCATTTGTCACTCCTACTCATCGCCGTCCTTCTTCTTCCCCCTCTTTCTAGGGTGGGTGGCCCGATGTTGGTCATGTCGGCTCAGCGATATTCACTCCCATGGTATGTTGGGGGGATTGGGTACATAACGAAAGAGTGGACCCCATCACCGTTGAAAATCCCACTCACTGGGTACAACCAGCACCGTATTGGTAGCATCGTGCGGGGCCATCCTGGTATCTCCAAATCCATCAGATGTTGTTTGTATCCTACGGGTGAGATTGCCACAGGGTCGGTGGAGATTTGGATGCTAGGTTGGATGGGAGTATGGGAGACATGCTTCGGAATAAGGTACACCAGTCAGGGCTGGCGCGTGGAGTAGCGTCTTGTGACGAGGGTGTCCCTTGCGTCGAACTCCTGGAGCAGAGTTATTATCGCCTTGCAAAGTACGAGTTGAGTATGCGTGAGCGATTTGGATACAAGTTTTTGTCATGTGCCAAGGAGGAAAGTTCTCTCCAGTACGAAATGTATCACAGGTCATTCATGTCGGGTTTGTGGATATGACTTGGGGTGTCCTTCATTTGCCTCGTCGTTGTTGATGATGTGTGGGAATGGTTCATTCTGGAGAGTGATGGCGCGGACGCTGAAGAGTTTTCCTACTCTTGCTCAGCTCGTTGATCGAAGACTGTCCTCCCATGCCATCGGCACTGGACAGGAAGGTTGTAATGAGGTTCGTGTTGGCTCTTTGGTTCCTAGTGTCCACCGTCCTTAGTGCGGGCTACATTAGAACCGTCATCAACTTTGTGAATTTGCCTCCTCCGAAAAAGCCCTATGACACTTGGGAATCCATCCCCTGCGTCTCCACGGGTCCAGTTGACATTGATTCCATGTCCATTTGGGAATCAAGACGAAGGGATCTAAATTCCAGTGAGCACGGTTTCAAAATGACTGGTCTGACCGCCTTCGTTCAACAACGAGCCAGAGAAAATCCAAACAACGAATGTATGGAAGTCTTTTCCGACAGAGAGAGAGAGAAAGTTAAGTATTTGAGAACATACAGACTTTGTACACACAGCACAAAGGGTTTTTGACGAACATCTGAGACATTTTTGTTGTGGCGTATGAGTATAATGAAATACTTAACTTCCCAAAAGGGGAACGCGTCATTCTCCACGGACTCCTGCGTCTTGTTGGGGGTGTGAATTGGATACCCAAATTTCGTTTAAAGGATTACAAAAATGTATCGGACTACGTGGAATTGGTGTGGAAGAATTTTTGCCCAAAGGAGGTGGAGGAATATCTGACCCAATGCAAATCCTTTGTGTTTGCGTACCTTGGAAATTCAGAAGGGAGAGAGGATCGCCAATTTGAATCCTTCAAGTCCAAGTATCCGTTCGGCCCGTGGTATGGGAACATCGATGATGAACTGTTTCTGGCCAAAATTCGGTACGTAGCGTTCTCCCCTCCTCACAATTCTGCCCTTCCGACCTTGTTCAAGTGGATGCAAAATACGGGGGCCTATAAAAAAGGTGAGGACGATATTCAAGTAAGTTTGGAGAGCAAGAAAGAAACTATGTCATCTAACAAAAGCCGGAAAGACATCCCTACGACCGGACCGGTGGCTCTTACGCTGTACAACTCTAGCCTGGCAACCTCACTAGCTCTGGCTTTCTCTGCATTAGGTGTTTCTTGTCTTGTGTTTTGCATCGAGAGGATGATAGGATTGATGTACTTCTGTATTTGGATACCACAATTTTTTTGAAGTCGCTTTTAACAGAATTGAAATTTATTTTTGAATCCTCTATCTGTCGACTATACATTAAACAAAGTGGGTGGTAAGCAGCACCACAGACCCTTGTTGCCAAATGAGAAATGTACACAAACAGGTAACCAATGCAGCCTCGTAGGTATAGGTGAGGCCCATGTGAGACAAAACAGAGTGCACCAATCAAACGTACGTACCACTACTTGTTCCAACCTTCCAACCTTCACTTGTTCACAATCAAAGTCAATCATCAGTCACTTACATCATTAAGTCCGCATAATGCGATAATGTTGCTTAACTGTCTTTTCGTTGTCCTTCTATCGCGGGTGGGAACGGTTTTCCCGAACGTGTCACTCGGACCCTACATATTCTTCATCATCCCTTGTCTTGAGTTGGGGTTCTCATCTCACTGGAACATTCTCAAACGTTATGGCAGGCATCTATAGTCTGGGGCAGTGGAACACAGTTACGTTGCAGTAATTTAGGGATCCTAGACATTCTTTTGGGGGATTAAAAAAATGATTTGGACTAATTAGGATTGGCGGGGAAAGACTTTGAAGACACGCTGACATCGGGCGAAGTCTATCTCTGTGCAAATCCTTCGTATTTAGGTTTGTTAGAAACTCAGATGGAAGGGGTGATCGTCAATTTGAATTGTTCAAGTCCAGATATACGTAATTAATGGCAAGAAAATAATGTCATTTAACCAAAGCCAGAAAGACATTCCTACCAGGACCGGTGGCTTTTATACTGTACAACTCTAGCGCGGCAACTTCACTAGCTCTTGCTTTCTCTATCATGTCTGCTGTTATGCATGTAGAGTATATAATGCGAAGCATATATTTCTATGTTCGGACATTACCATTTTGCCTTTGGCCATGAATTCCTTTTCCGTGAGTACACATGATATACACCAATCAGCTACCACGTGACCTACGTTGATATTTGATTTCTTAGCTGGAAATCTCACATCCGAATATGGGAAATGTAAACATATCAGGCGACTGTAATGGACCGAACCTCACACCCCACGAGTATATTTGTCTTTCCAGCTACTACTTGTTTGCATCATTATGTTTTCATTTATAAATCTAGATAATCGCAATGATGATTTACAATGATTAGAAACATCGGGGTACTAAAGGTCTGCTCATGATATTTTTGGCCGGACCTGGGCATTTCTACATAACTCAGGAAAATGGTGAGTAATGGGATCAAATGGCGCTTTACAAACTATGCCCGCAATAATGAAACATTAATAAAGGCTGACGTTTAATGAATGCATTGTCAACTTTTAGGGGTTACATAAAAGACAATTCAGTGCACATCAAATAACCATTAACTTTGCAATAAAATCCTAGTTATGTGAAAATGTTGTATTGGTAAGTACACATTCACTTCAACTCAAGCTCCGACCAACTCAGGTTCAGCTACACAAAATCGAAAATGGATTTCAAACAATTTATTTGGTCCCTCGGTCTCCTCTTGCTTTTCAACGTCAGCTTTGCGGGAAACGCAGAAGGTGACCAGAATCAAAGATTCCTTTGACGCATCCTGCAATTTGTTTCCACTATTTCATTTACATTTATCCCTTACCAGCATCTCTCCCAGAAAGGCCTAAATGCAAGAATGATGGTGACTGCCCTGCCTGCCGCCAGGTGCTTCGGTTGCTTCATGCGACAAAGGGTTAGGGGCCTGATTCTATTGCGCGGTACACCAGTAGCTCTTAACCTCATAATTAAGCTGTTTCATAGATTCATAAAATCACATTCCTGACGGGCAATTAAGGATACACTTTCAATAAATGAACATCAACGGCAGATTGTAGTTTAATTCAAGCTCTGTAAACCCGGGAAATAAATTCTTTGAACTGTGAAACGTTATTGCGCTGCTCAGGGCTGAATGGCACACCAACCATTGGTGCAAAACATGCATCCTATGGTGGTATGGAAGGTCCACATCGATGCACGCCAACAGATACCGGAAGGGGCGATCTACGAGAACCGAGACGCTTTATATAGCTTTACGACCGTGCGAAGCATTGTCTTCGTTTTCCCCGCCTATCGTCGTGGCGCAAACAGGTCCTCCCTCCCCTCCCTCCTCTCAGTTTTTTTGAGCATGTCACCAGCGTGGTTACCTTTCTTCCTCCTTGTCACAGAAAGTAAGGCCTCTACGGAGGAGAGAGACCTTCGCGTCAATCAATCGTTGAGGATCGTGACTGATGGACTTTGAAACGTGGTATTGCTTTTGGCACAGGTTAGGTTGGCATTCACTCTTGAGGTGTAATGGCGGTGGAATCTTTGACTATCAAAAATTGGATTCAAGTAAAAATTTGCTGTACAACCAATTAAATAACCATAATGCTTAGGTAGCCCCTATAATATTCCGTGATGCCTAATAGGTTAAGATTCGCCTGACTCGAAACATTCTATAATCCTCCCAAATCACCATCTTATAACAAAGTAATTATCAAATATTCCTTTGTAAAAAGAAGTATGGAGCTATCTCCCATATGTTGGAGTTGTTTGACGAACGCATAAGAGGGTCTTTAACAAGCAAAAAGAAAAAAGAGAGAAAATTATATATAGAATCCTGGGTAGCCTAAACGCTTTAGCTGACGTGGCATTTGATAGATTGTGACATGTTTTGACATTGGTATCCATAAGTCAATCGAATGTTTTAAACCGTCACTGCATTGCCACTAATGTGAGCCATGGTATCATTTCTGACACCTCTAGATTGGAACCGTCATCAACTTTGTAAATTTGCCAACCTCCAAAAAAGCCATATGACACTTGGGAGTCAATCCCCTGCATCTCCACGAAGCCAGTTGACATTGATTCCATGCCCATCTGGGAATAGAGACGAAGGGACCTAAACTCTAGTGATTGCGGCTTCAACATAACTCGTCTGTACCTTGGAAATTCAGAAGGGAGGGAGGATCGCCAATTTGAATCCTTCAAGTCCA
Source organism: Isotomiella paraminor (assembly GCA_034699605.1). Classification (NCBI taxonomy): domain Eukaryota; kingdom Metazoa; phylum Arthropoda; class Collembola; order Entomobryomorpha; family Isotomidae; genus Isotomiella; species Isotomiella paraminor. The sequence continues at coordinate 30,846 of JAQGCL010000020.1, read as the reverse complement.
GGTATCCGTACCGCCCCGTGGTATAGGAATGTTGATGATGAACTCTTTCTGGCTAAAGTTGGGTACGTAGCGTTCTCCCCTCCACACAATTCTGCAATGCCGACCTTGTTCAAGTGGTTGCAAAATACAGGGGCCCTCAAAAATGGTGTGGACGATATTGATGTAGGTTTGGAGAGCAAGAAAATAATGTCATCCAACCAAAACCAGAAAGCCATCCCTACCACCATACCGGTGGCCCTTACACTGTACAATTGTAGTGTGGCCACATCACTAGCTTTGGCTTTCTCTGCATTGGGTGTTTCCTGTCTGGTGTTTTGCATTGAAAGGATGATACGACGGATGTATTTCTTTATTTGGGTACCACCATTTATTCGCTGGGCAGGTCAATAATGATGAATACCGTCTCATGCAGCCAGCAATTATTATGCGGCCAATCGATTTCCACTCCAGTTTATTTGGTATATCTACCTTATAAGTTCTTCGCATGATTCTTGTTGCCCCAATTTGGATCTGGCAACTGCAACAAAACAACGGCACTGCCGGATTCAATGAACTATGCACAAAATTGCAGGATGCTGTGTTTCCCTGGTCAACAAAAACGGCTCAGGAAATTCCGAAAGGCCAAAAAACAAACACTAGCACGTTTAAATGTCATTGCGCGATTGCCGTCTACTTCGTCTACAAGCACTGTGTGCTAGGATGGCTGTAGGCAGCCCAGATTTAGCGTCGATGACGACCTGCCTAAAGAACTTGGACGTCGAGAACATCCACGATCCTCATCCTCCTGTGCATTACTGGAATTTCAACTATATACTATATTGTTTTATTTGTACATTATACTGTTTTTTGGTTAAGTTGCATGCAGATATTTACGATGTTCATGACACGAATCTCGTGATTTCGACGTTAAAGTCGTTTACGAGGCAATGGACACATCAACGTTTATGATGGTTTATCGATCCAGTGTTCCATAAATTGCATTACAACGATCTCTTTCATTAATTTACATTTTACAACTGTATCTTAAGAGCAAGGCTTTTCAACGTTGCAGACAAAAAAGATAACATTAAATTACTGTCAAATGGTCTGACCTGTTATGATATGGCATAATATTAAAATGCAGTAATATTAATCTAAAGGGTTTTGTCCAAGGTGGATTTATTGTCATCAGCAGAATAGGTTAGGTTCATGATCCGTTCAAACGAACAATAGAATGTACCTATGTACCAATTGAAAATGAGAAGCCGCGACAGATGTGATAGTATACATTGCCGTCCAATAGGTAGGGATACAATACACCGCAGCCTAAATGGAAATAAATTGGTCAAAACCTGTTACTCGGTGGGATAGGAAATATCATCTTACCCCAATAGGCATGTTGGCGGGTAGGTTGATTGATCTTGACACCCTGTACGTTTGACCCGTAATGAATGTACCAGGTAAGCTTACATCTCCATAATTATCATGAACAGTGTTTATTCCATACTTGAGAGTATTTGTAGAGAAACCTGCGGAATTACATAGTGGAAATGTCAATTGTAATAGCATATTATGGCCATAATTGTTCTCACGTACGTGGGGTAAAGCTGATGACTATTTCATATGTGTAGCCACCGTACCAACTACAAGGTGGCAGAGTGCATTCGGTAGCTTCCAATCTTACAAAAGTGCCATTCTCGCCAGATAATATACAACATTAATATGTTTCAATTGATAAGGAAGGAAATCATTGGTTCACTGACTGCCACACGGTGATGGTGTAGGTGTGATTATTCCTAGTGTCTGAACTGGGCTTGCAATTGCAAAGTTCCCCTGATTCACTATGGTAATCAAGAAAACGAAACCAACTGTTGCAAACGTTTTGGAATCTTTGCTGGTGTTTGAACTGGTCCTGCAGAGGGTTGCAGATAAATGATTTCATTGCGCAGTTGCCAATCCAATTTATAGCCAACCACGCCAAAGCGAAGTGAATGGCATGCCAAAGGGCAACTACTTGTCGGTGGATTCAGGTTATTCGAACTCCAATGAATTGACACTTAAGTGGCTTGTTTGAGCGATTTCTAGTACTCCAGATTTAATTAAACAGACATTCCAACAAGATAACCTGGAGTCATTCTAGTTGTGATTGACGATCGCGATGCCCGTTATCATTTAATTGGATGATGACGGGCATCGCGATTGTTATGTGAATGATCATCGTAGTTGGATTCCCCTTTAATTACCAGGAATCAATTAAATTAGTTGTCGTTACACTTCAATTTCTAATCTCGGGCAATAGTATAGAACATAATAATATACTGTTTATTTGGTTAAGTTGCATGCAAATATTTACAATGTTCATGCCAAAAATCTAGGGATTACGACGTTAAAGTCTTTCACGAGGCAACGGCCCCTGTCCTATCATGCATAGACCGGCAGTATCATATATCTTTCATGCCATAATATTATGACATACCCCAAAAACGTTTGGATGGTTTTGCGATCCAGTGCTCCATAATTGGCATTCCAACGATGTCCTACATTGATTTACATTTCACAACGGTATCTTAAGAGAAAGGCTTTTCAACGTTGCGGGCAAAAAATATAATACGATATTACTGTTAGATGATATGCTATGATACGATGCTATGGTATGGCGCTAACCTAACCTAACCACACTGATAATCCCTATTCCCATCTCACAGAATTTGGTGTTTTTCTTCAATTGTTTCAATTAATTATAAATATGATCTGACGTAGGTACCCAGGTTTTGGTACACAACTATCAACCTTACCACGGGAAGGAAAATAATCTCAATAGTTTCAGTAATAAACGTCATCTATTTTAATTTGATCACGCCTGTCATGCATTCAATAAGTTATCTATTTTAACTTGATCAGAAAAATCATGTCACCTTCTTATCCACAAGTGTCCTCAATTTCTGCACATCCATATCTCCTGTATCCACGGAAATTCCATGTAATGCCCCTTCAGTTTAGTCTGAAGGATTGGTTTAAACTGTTGCTCAGCAATTTATTGGATATAGTCTGGACTTCAAATGTGTCATGTCTATGTTCAGTTACGCCTCAAAGATAGTACAGCGCTGATAACCTGATTGATGACATCAAAATTAAAATGCCAAAATTGATATTGTTTAATTGGTGTTGTAAATGATAAGCGCATATCATCGGCAGAATTCATTGAATTCAATTTACTTCGTTTCGCCAAATTCAACGAATCGCAACGGTTATATGCATCATTAAGGATGACACCATTGATGCATCGATAAGGAAAGTATGCCCAAAGGGTAAATGTTATTGATTCGACATACAATCTGTACAAAATGTCATTTCGCTCTCTTCTGTGGTAAACTGGGAATTGTTTACGACGTAATTTGGTCTTGCATACTTTACCGACAATGATTGTTTCATGTAAAATGTAATATTAATATAGTCTACTCAACATCCGAGCAAACCTTATCTTTCCTGTGTCACCATGAAAGATAACGTGATTCGAGTCCAATCAATCGACTGACTTCGAGAGCTGACAATCCATCAATCAATTTCCCAATTTGTACAGTTCATTTTTGCATTATTGCGTGTGCATTTAAGAACACAAAAATTACCGGAATAAAATTTGCAATTTTATTCTCCTGTTTTTCATTGGTGTCCTGTGGTTTCGACACCCCACTCTTGGATCCAAGTGAGCAGCTAAAGAATGTCATTGGGAGTCGCAAAGTTCTGATTTTGTATTTTTAGTTGACTCGTTGAGGAATGCGACAAAAATTACACTCCACGTTTTAGATGACAATACTTGGTCACCAGAGTTTATCACACCGAACGATAACCATCTGGTGGAGGTTTTTGAAACACGTCCTCAAGTGGACGTGCCTTTCACCAATACGATTGCAGTCTTGTAAGTCCCCAATCAAAGGTACTCTCGGGTTACACTGCATTCCAGATAAACTTTCATTTTGTCTAAAACTCACCTCAGATTCACCTGGTTTCTCCTTCGAAGCAGATTATCTAAGATTGTAGTGTATCTGAGATAAACATTTGTGGAAGGTTATCTCAGATAACAGTTGGTAGAAAGTAATCTCAGATGACAAGTCAGCAAAGCTCTGAAATGTAAGCTAACTTACTTGATTTTCCACAGCCGCATTTCTCACAGCATATATCGGGTCCCCAGCAAATGGCGTAGTAGCTTTCGCCTATTATTTATTTAGGTTTCGTCAGTTAAGTTAATCGCTTATAAATTCAATACACGGGCCCACTAACAGCAGTCTCCATGTGAAAGACAATCCGGGTCACACAGGCACCCTTCGGGTTTGGTTTCATTTGTTTGGCAGTGTCCTTCACAGCAATAGTGGTTGATTTCAAAGGGGAATTTACTCCCCCGTAGGCTGCTCGTGGCTGGAAAGAGTAAACACGTTAATACTTTGAGGATCAGGAGTAATGACAAATGACAGATTGTACCCTGCAGTAGAACTGCTCCTACAGCAATTGTAATTGCAATGGAATAGAAAAACAGTGCCATCGGATAGGAAGGCTGTGTTTCAAAATCTCTAGCGTCGAGAGGTTAAACCATACGATTACACTTGTAAGGTTTGACTAAGTTAGGATCTGAAGCTATCGTTGGATGTACGCTTTATCTAATCTGTAATTGTAACCATAAGCTAGCAGATTGATGGAACACCTATTGTCTTAATCCGCTCTGTCCACCTTCACAATGGTTTCACCTTCATATCTATTTAAATTTTTCTCATCACTTTGGAATAACCTTAATCCCTAAACCATCCATCACTGTAGTTGACAGTTCACCGTTTGATAGCGCATACTTGGGATCCAAACAGTTGCAGATAATTGCAACAAAAAGCATTTACCGAACCTGAAAAGAACAGCAGATGGGAGTTCGTCTGAAGACAACTTTTCAAGAATGCAATCACGACTTCTAATCCTATCGTTAGCATTTCCATTGTGCATCTATGCTGCCTGTCAGCTTCCGAAGCCCGCGGATCCCCACTGGTATGAAGCACTGGATTTTTACATGTTTTCTTATTTCTACGCATACTAGGTGCAGGGACGAGAACGGAATACAGGTTGACTGGTGGATTCTTTACAAACCGCCAGGAAGGGACCATTACGTTTACCGAACTAGTTCATCCTCTTCTTCCAATGGTAACAAATTGCTGAACATACGAGCCCCGCAGGATTCCCATATGGGTTGTACTGTCCATCGCCTCACAATATTAAAACCCTCCAGAATATTATAGCTTCAACGATTTGGGGGACCCAGAAGACACCCCAGTTCAAAATCCACTTTATGGAGTGGGTAAGGGTTTACTCGTCCAAGGGGGCACGAGTGGATACTGGCTGAGCCATACAATTGCTGGACTCCAGTTTAAGCCAGGCGTGGGATTCAACCCACCCACCACCATCAACCAACAGTTGCACTCTGCAGTTTGCCTGTTCCTTGCGTACCCAATCGACATGACACATGTTTTCAAAAGTAGGCTCTACCACGTGAAGGCCAGAGCGAATCAAAATAATCCTATCCCATGCGATGGTGCTGGGAATGAAAAAAGCCACTTGGATTTTCTTCATATTGCAAAGCAAGAGCCTAATTTTTTCATTTTCAACGTGCATAACCCCACACCAGCTCATACAAGGGATGGATACGAATGACTTGCTGACACTCTGAAAAGCAGCTCACCCCTGTTAGTTCAGGCTGGAACGTCATCCAATCGGATTCCCTCGGGTTGACAATTCCAATTGCATTCACTACGTTTTAGAGGGCAGAAATGGCACAGCAAAACAAAGTCTGGACCATGCAAAGCTCGAATGGCATAAAGATACTAATACCTACTTCTTTGGGGACACGGCCCGCACACAAGCCCAGAAAGGAAAAGGAGGCAGGGGAATTTCGTTTGCTTTGCCTGGGTCCCCATTCGTGGAATTGAGTACTTCGAACTGTCCAAACTAATCATATCAAACTAATCGTAATTGATGCAATCAATCTGTCAAAGAATAAAATTCATCAAGCATTAAAATTCAATTTTGGTAGATATGGAAAAGCAAGTTCAATAGAACGTTGTATTTATAGACTTGCTTGACCAAAAACGGGAATCGAATAATGTATGTTTTAAACCATATATTATGCGCTACAACAATGGTAATCTCGATTACTCGAGGACACATAGAATACAATATAAACTTGTAAACTCTCAATATTCGTATTAAGAGTTTTCACTGACAGAAAGCTACAAGGTATGGAACGTACATTTACGATAAAGTTGGCCAGACTTGGCCAGTTGAGTATTACGTATAATTACGATGGTTAATGCGATATTGATAAGTTCAATCCTGTTGGTAATCGACCGTGGAAGGTAGTACTTGACTAGTGAATGAACTATTGAGACGAGTAACTGTAATTTTTTGACAACATGAAATCGAATCCTCCAGTCTGCATACGTCGGCACACTTTGCAACTAACTTCGAAATAACAACTTCAAATTTTGCTGCTTTAAACATACATGTTTTTCAATAAAATAATCAAGTAGGCATTTGTAATTAATCAAGTTTTTTTTGTAATTTATTTTTTTGTAATGTAATTTTTTTTGTAATAATTCCAATTTGTAATTAATCAAGCATTTTTCAATAAATTAATCAAGTAATCAAGCAAGCATTACCTGCTTGCATTCATTAGTGCCAATTGTGTAATACCACTGACATCGTCTTTTAAATTGGCCAGCTATGGTCACTTCACAAATATCACGCAACCGCATTGTTGGAAATGCCCATATTGCGTTGTTGTTACTTAACGCTCGTTCCTTTGGTCATTACCTCGTGTTTGAACTTGTAATGTCTTTTTCTAGAACGTGGAGAAAGAAGGGTAGCAAAAAACAGATGTGAATATACTTGACTAGCTATGCTAATATAATGCGTAGATTATTGCGTAACATGCCAACGACTGCCACTTCTCTTCTCTCGACTCCGGACAACTTCAACGCTAAGTTAGTGCGATTTTGAGACTCATTGTAGAATGTTAACTCAAGAGTGTGTGCAAGGGTTGCAAATAAATTGCAAGCTTATAAAATCGAAACATTGACTTTTAACTACAGTTCATTTGGCAAACTATTTAGATTGTCCATATCTCACTCTACACCCAACACGCATGTCGACAATTGGAAAACCCAACCCCGCCTTACCCATTCCAATCGATAAGAGCATAGTCAATCATGGAGTCTTAGCTGATGAGAACCACAACCGTTTTAGAACAGTGACACTTTATCTAACCTGCAGGAATTATGGATACTGTATATTATATTTATTCAAGATTGAAGTAACTACTAATTTGTTTTGAACTTTTGAAACGGCGATTAGAGGGTAACAAATCGGTTCATCCGACTAATTGGGTACCTAAAAATTCTTAATTAGGTACCTGAAACATTCTATTTATTACCTTCTAGAACATATATAATCTTAACTACTTATTATTAGTGATTCTATCTTTTTTGATTTAATTTTTATTTCAATTTTGATTGACAAAGTTCAACACTTGTAACATCGTTGTAGCATTAAATGCCAAAGTCGTTTTCATGGATTCGAATGACTGCTTCCACCCCACAAATGGGTCCGGATTAAATAATTGCGTTAGGTTGGGATGTATTGTAAATAACTTGTCGAAGTACCCTCCAAGTTTTACCATGTCGGTAATATCGGTGCGCGTTTCCGTAGAATGTGCAAAAGTGAGCACAATTTGCTTGATTGCATCGAACCACTGTTCTACACTGGAGTTGTTAGTAAGTGGTGATGGTGGGTACTTTGCTTCCACCATGGCCTTGGTAGCTATAGCTAAGTTTTCCGTGTCAACTGGCTCATTGTTGAGATAATATAGAAATCTAACGCCAAAGTTGGCCACAATGTTCGACGTCAACCTTGGAATTATCACTCCAATGCGATTTATCAAATCGTAAGTAACTTCAGATGTTTTCAGTTCCGAATATTGAGGCAAAACCATTTGGAAGCGATTTTGATCGGAGAAGGAGTAACTGGTGTTGTCGTGTATCAGAGTCAAAGCTGAAATTCTTCCGTTCATCAGATTGGTGTATTCGCATATGGTCCCGTTTCTATTGTTAGGAAAGGGAACCCGAAAACCGCCAATCCGAAGGGCCAAGTCATCAATTATTAACTTTGATTTAGCTACTACCTCCGGTGGCCAGTTTAATTGGTCAAGTTGTTCCCGAACTATGGTCATGAACTCCTTTATCTTGTTAACTATTTGTGCATCGGTTGGATCGCTCTCGGGGCCAGGGGCCCTGTTGGCAATCATAGCAAGACTTCCAGAGAAATCAGTAGGGTCCAACATATAGCCCGACAATGAGAGTAGAAGATTTGTAAACACATCACGCACGGATCCGTCAAAGTGACTGAGGAGACTTACCATCAATAACTTCACGTTTTTGGACCTATTTGCGAGTTCGGTCATGTAGTAGGCGTTAACAATATCGATCATGGGTCCTCGGGTGTCCTCGAAACCAGGGCAATCGTAGAAAACGGCGTCATCAGGGTTGTCGAAACCTTTGATTCTATTGGGCAGAAACAAGTCGGCTGTAATGGTTTCATTTGCACCGTAACCGTCTGGGTCTTGTATGATGCATTGCTCTGTATATTCATTACAGATAACTTCCATTTCTCCACATTCTTTAGCCATAACTTGAGCAAGGGTGCTCTTGCCGGCCCCTGATCTCCCAACCACTAAAATAACATTTTCCTCCTCGCTTGGATACTGGATGTGTTCGTCTCCGTAGTCAAATAGGCATAGCAAATTTTCTGTAAAATTATCCTCTCCAGCCTCAACGTCACCTAGATTTATTTAGACAGTGTGATATAGTCAAATCGTACAGTTTAACTGCAATGACAGTTTTCAACATTACAACTTACATGGCATTTCTGGTAGAGAACCTTTGGTCCCCCTGAGGGTACATGAACGCGCCATCTGTAAAGTAAAGAGTAGTTTCAGTCCAATGCGTACCCGAAACCCTCAAATTTTCCGTTCTTTCACATGCTGAGACAAACACTATAATGGGAAGCTTCAATACCGGAAGTGCAAGTAAAACGAATGAACAATTGTGTCTAAGAGAGACCATTTAGATACACATGTGGGACGTTCGGAAACTTGCAAATGCAAGCAACAGTAGTGTCGCAAGGCAAATCAAGTTCCCTCGTCCGCATAAACTGCTGGGGAAACAGGTACATAATTCCAGTTCTTCCGCGGGTAACGGGAGATCAGTTGAAAGGAATAATGAATGTTTTGAGTATCAAACAATTTTTTTAAGACTTACGTCCAGTCCCACAACGGTGAGCAACACCAGCAACAATTTCTGAAGACCTTCCATTCTATTATTTTTTTCCACAAAACTGAAAGTGCTCCGGAACACTCCTAAGCTTTAAGTATTCTGTGCGGCAGCTTTTGCGAGTTTTTATAGGCGTTGATTTTGCTATGAATAATTTGCCGATGATAGCAATGTATGCAAGCAAAAATTAGTCATTGATAACAAAGTCATTTCCGCAGCATCTGTCTCACTTGCCAATAAATAGGCGTCACAAAAATTCCCCACTTATGTCAGTAGTAGCTTTAACGGAATGAACCCGTTATAAAAATGAGCATATCGTGCCGACATAATTGGAATGGAATCTCACAACATTCAATTATGTTTCAATTGGACAAAGTGATAGCGAAAGGTAATAAAATTATGTTGGTTTTGTCACTTCAGGCTTGGTGATAAAAGTCGGGCTCATAATTCGGCGTCATACATTTCTTACTATCACTGCTTTCGTCAAAACTGAAATTAACTGAATTTATGCCAAGTGCGAAATCCCATTAAGTTTTTAGCAAGATAAAAAATATCAGTAACGGCTTAAGAGATAGAAGAGACAGACAGATCATGGTCTAAAGAAGAACAATACCGAAAATGTCAGGTTGCGATGTTGTGCAGTTCCTTTAAAACATTCTACTGCCAATTATATTGTTATTTTATATAGCAGTTGCAAGTAGCCCCCATAATGAGTTGACGTGTCGTGGGCTGCGATTTCTTGAGGCATCTTTCGTCATTACTTGCATTGCAGTAAGCAAAGCTGTAGGAGTAGTTGATTGCATCTAATTCTGTTATTGCACCATAGAAACACGTTGACTTAAATAGTGGATTTGACTAAAGAGGTCAAGAATTTTATTAAGGTAAAGCCGCTCCAAATCTGTGCACCTCAAATAGGAATTTGCAATACTTCCTCTCATTGATTCCCAGCATTGGGTCAGACAGTATTCATCATTTTGAGCCAACTTCCTTCCAAGTGCCGGCTGTTCGTTCCCACAATGGCATTTAGTCTAACAATGGTACATTGGAGAATGTCAGAGAGCGATTCCCATCAATTGAATATATGTTGGTACCCTTCGTTTACATGAATGGACCCCTCGGGGGACTTAAGGGAACAAATATTGAGAAATGTCCTTATGGTAAATAGCAAGTCATGGACTCAATCAAGCCGTGTCACGAAAATTCCAAAATTCAACATAGCGTTGTATGTAGCGGACAAAAAACCCCGAATTTCTAATTACAAGGTATTGGGAAAAATCACTTTCTTGCTGGGGGCCATATATAGGGAAAATCCACTTTGGAAACGGCAACAATCCTTCACCTTGTCCCTTAAACCAAGGGTGCCATGGGTACTTTGTCCCCAATGTATTAAATTGATGGGAATCGCCGTCGGACATGAAGAAAAGAAAAGAGACAAATCAAACTCGTAACAAAAAATGTTTTTAAGTGCCAATCGTTAGTGGAGTGACATAGTTCACCAGAAAATTGATGGACGGGAGCCAACGATAAACCGTTCTCCAAGTCACGAAAGTGAGGATGGAGAGACAAATTTAAATATGAGATACCTAACAACGATGACGATGTGCAAAAATTACGAATGACCTCCGATGGTATTTACCTAAGCAAAACTACCATTACAATATATATTGTTTTATATCCTTGTTACTGAAAAATGAGATTCTACATACCTATAGCTTATTTTGTGCCTATTTTGATGATGGCGATTTGCATAAGTACAACACCCGTCAAAGCATTCAGTTGTCTTTTATTATTGTCCCACGATTAAGATTAGTACCAATGGGTACAATACCAACGCATTATTGAATGGAGCAAGTAGCCTTTAACCTTGACGATAGCTCAAGTTAAGCAGCAATTAAAAATCCTATTAAATACGTTTTAAAACCCACATTTCAAAGTCCGGCAATGTAATAAATATTGGAAGATCTAATCGTGCTCTAATTCTTACGTTACATCCCTATTTATAGAACGAACCTACTTTCTCAATGTGTACTTTTTATATAGATGAAATTATATGACTTATCGGATATTTTTGTCAAACACAACGTGCAACGAGGCAGCAAGTTTGAGAATAAATTGAATTGATTTGAAATTGAACGATAAAGCCCGCTATAGTTTGCTTTTCTTTCAGGATAATTGTCTGGTACATCAAAAGTTTGTAATAGCAACATTCCAAAAGTTTTATTTTTCCAAATGGTATGATATCAGGGATAGCTTTTACATGGTTCAAACTGTGAGAACGTGAGTTAAAAGGGCGTATTTTTCCCAAGAAGGTCAACAAAGTTTGTGACACGTACAAACGAGAATGGATTCGAGTAGAGGACCGCTGTATTTTTGAACTGTACAGCATATGGCTTGAACTCCGCTATGGGGTACTGTTCTGTAGGAGTCCCGGTACATGTCGTCTGTCTTGCAATGTGATTTTCGGTTTGAGGACTTCGGGATAATGTAAGCGGGTTAAACCCATTGCACTCCCCTGTCATTGACCCATATTCCAGTAGTTTACATCGTTTGTTCCCAATTGACTGAAGTACATCATCGATTCTTACACACAAGCCAGGTGTGCTACCGTCAATTCCGTTTGTACCACGGGAGCCGGATTGTCCTGCCGTGCCATCGGTGTAACTCGTAGTTACGGGGCCACTGCTTGTGGAGACATTGTACATAACACGGGAACCTCCGGGCCCACCAGTTCCACCTTGTCCTCCTGCTCCACCAGGTGTACCGCTACTACCATCTCCCCAGAGGGCGACCCATTTGCCACTATTACCAGCGGTGCAACCATCGCCACCAGTGAGGCGGTTGCAACTGTTTTTATACATCCGTATCTGGGATTAAAAAATTAAAAACTTGTGATATGCTATTGATAGGCTTGTAAACTCCGAGGCATACCTGAATTTCTCCCCCACTCCATGACGCACATCTGGTCTGTGGAATCCAGTCGTCGCTATCCTCATTTAAATGCGGAGCTGATCCAGGCTGCCCGTCTAAACCGTCCTGGCCGCCCTGTCCAGTCCCCCCAAGGCCTCCGCAGGGATTCGGTTCAGGACTAATTCCAAGGCGATCCTGATACACCCCCACAAAATCTGACGCTGGCATGCCATGGTTACCAGCTGCACCGGTGGCACCTCCTTTTCCGGGTATCTTTAGTGGTGATGGCGGCGCACCCGGGTTTCCTGACAGATCCACTCCATGGACTGTACCACGACCCTCCCATCGAGGAGCGATCACGAACAGTTTTATTCTATTAGGTATTGAAGAAGAAACTCCCCAATTGATGTCAAAAAACAGGGTATTACCGGCCAATACAATAACGCGACTAACGACACCTATTGCGTCCTCCACGCAGGTCTTAACATGGGAAATCTTGATGTAATTTCTGCTGAAAGTTAGTGTGCCACCGGTATTGACTGGGCAGGCGTCACCGCCTCCTATGGTGTAGTCCACAGCCGTATTCAATCCCTTAAATCCGTTAGGATGGGTGCTGAAGTATTGAAGGGCCTCTGACATTTTCTCATTAATCACTGCCGCAACCCAAGCCTTAGTAAACTTATCCCAAAACTCCGCAAAATTTGAGGAATTGATGGTTCCAAACAATGATTTCCAGTGGCGCAGCTGATGCAAATCATCAATTTGTATTGTTGGACTGGATAACTCGATAAAGAGGACGTTCAGAAACCTCAGGAATCTGTCGTCATTCAGCAAACGCGTGACATACTCCTCGGTGGTTCCTTCCCAGTCATAATTATGAATTGGGAGGGCCACTAAGTTTTCGATAGCTTTGGTTATTCCTTGGTGTTGCAATATTTTCTCCACTATTTCCGTTGGAACCATACTAATGTCTTTGATACCGGTGTACATTAGGTCTGTTAAACCGTAGAACGTCGACTGACTGTCTCGAACGTAGTTGCCAATTGTTTGTTTCAATGTGGACCCCTTTGCACTGTACTGTGACAGCTGGTATAATTGATCGTCCACTGATGCGTTCATAGCTGATACTGTGGTAGTTATAGTATTTGCCGCTTCAATACAGGCCACCGCAGAATTGTTCTGCAGGCTTGTCATTATGGTGTCTTGTAATATCGTCGTGGCGTTAAATGCCAAAGTTGGTTTCATGGATTCAAACGAGTGCTTCCACCCGAGGAAGGGATCCGGACTAACGGATTGAGTAAGATCCGGATACAATGTGAATAGTGTGTGGATTTTGCCCCCGAGATGTACCATCTCACCTATGTCACTTCCGTCATCGGTGACAAAGGTGAGGAGTATCTGCTTGACTGTATTGAACCACTGCTCGACACTAGAGCCCCCAGTTAATGGTGATGACGGGTAGTTTGCCTCTGCCATCGCCTTAGTCGCCAATTCTAAAGCATCAGTGTCCACTGACTGATTGTTGAGATATTTTCGAAAGATGTCACTAAAGTCCTCCACAATGTTTGAGGACAACCTTGGTACTCTCACGTCAAGGCGACTTATCAAGTCTTGCAAAACCGTCATACCGTCAGAGACCAAAGTCGTTCTTATTGATTCAAAGGACTGCTTCCATACGACGAATGGGTCCGGATTAATGAATTGCGTGAGGTTGGGATGTAATGCAAATAGTTTGTCGATGTACCCTCCGAGTTTTACCATGTCAGTGATATCTTCCTCGGTGTCTGGAGAATTCGCAAAAGTGAGCAGAATCTGTTTGATTGTGTTGAACCACTGTTCTACACTGGAGTTTTCCGTAAGGGGTGACGCAGGGTAGATTGCCTCCGCCATCGCCTTAGTAGCTTTTGCTAAGGCTTCAATATCTACGGGTTCATCGCTGAGGTATTTTCTTAAAGTATCACGGAAGTCCTCTACAATTTTTGACGAGATCCTTGGTACTATGACGACGAGCCTAGCTATCAAATCTTGAATAACTTCGGTCAATTTCAACACAGATTCTGGAGTTAAGTGCATTTTGAAGCGAATTTGATTCGAAAATGAGTAGTTAGTGTTGTCGTGTATTAGGGACAAAGCAGAATACCTGCTATTCACCAGGTTAGGGTAGTCACAAAGGCTTCCGTTTTTGGTACTAGGAGAGGGAACCCGAAATCCGCCTATCCGATCAACCAAGTCTTCCAGTATTAACTTTGATTTAGCAAGTACATCTGGTGGCCAGTTTAGTTTGTCAAGGTCCCCCCGAACCGTGTTCATGAATTCCTTTATCTTGTAAACTATTTGCGCATCGGTTGGATCGCTCTCGGGACCGGGGGCCCTGTTGGCAATCATAGCAAGACTTCCAAAGAAGTCGGCAGGGTCTAACATATAACCAGACAATGACCGTAGAAGGTCTGTAAACATATCACGAATGGATCCGTCGAAGGCGCTGTATAAGCTGACAATAAGTAACTTGACATTTTTGGACTTATTTGCCAGCTCAGTCATGTAATAAGCGTTAGCAATGTCTATGAGTGCTCCTCGGGTGTCCTCGAAACCAGGGCAATCGTAGAATACAGCATCGTGATTGTTATCCAAATTTTCAATCCGGTTAGGCAAAAAGGTTTCAGAAATTATGGTTTCATTTGAGGCGAATCCGTCCGGGTCACGGATTATGCAACTGCCGCTTAAAGGGTTGCAAATAACGTCCATTTTGTCACAAGATTTAGCCATAACTTGAGCAAGTGTACTCTTTCCAGCCCCTGATCTGCCGACGACAAGAATGACATTTGAATCTTCGGTCGGGTATTCG
Organism: Isotomiella paraminor; assembly: GCA_034699605.1. Taxonomy (NCBI): domain Eukaryota; kingdom Metazoa; phylum Arthropoda; class Collembola; order Entomobryomorpha; family Isotomidae; genus Isotomiella; species Isotomiella paraminor. The sequence goes on along the minus strand of JAQGCL010000020.1, from coordinate 15,759 downwards.
ATATGTTCGTCGCCGTAGTCAAACAGACACAGCAAATTTTCCGTGAATTCGGCTTCAGTAGAGTTGACATCACCTGTTAACAAGCAAAAATGACAAATTGAATCATGCTCTTCTTGAGAGGTGGTGCCAAGGGCAACATATTCCTAAATAAAAAGTCAATGTGGTGCCCTAAAAGTGTACCCTTAACTACTGCCAATACAAGTTCGAGGGATCGTGTCCCCAGCGATGGAACAAAGTTACTTATAAAAGTGTCTACCGGGTTTACCGGTTAGAATATTGGTGGAACATACCGAAGCGAGGAAACAAATCAATGTCAAATCGATACTTACATGGCATCTCCAGGGGGAAGGCGTCAGTTTCAATATCCATGGCAGCACATAACATCTGTATGGAAAGAAAAACTTCGATTAGTACTTGAATCTGCTAAGCATCTATTTTTAATTCGTACATAGTGTATTCTACCCTCTCCACCCTGCGCAGTTAGCTTAGAAGGGAAGGGCCCGTGATGGTTTCTCTCAATTTAACTAATTCTAGCGCATGTTGCAGGGGTGGAGGGTTGAGTACCTGTGTTACCCTTTGCTGACCTGAATGTACCCCTTACGGACCGGAGATTAAAAACGTTGTTGAAACTGCCTATGGAACATAGCATTCTTTACTACGAAACTGCTCAAAAACAAAAATTACAAAAATAAAACAGCGAGGTAATGACTAAAACCATAAATTCTACATTACGGGGTATTCAGGAAAACCCCATTTTTGCACAGAGGCGGTAGAGGGAAATTCTAGCTGGGCAAATGGAATATTCTTTTACTTAGGCCCCCATGGGCACGATTCAGATCAATCAGGTGTACCACGGTTACTGCACCTTAGACCCCTACAACATATACCAGCACCGGCTAAATCCTGAATAACCGTCCTGGGTTTTTCGCTTGTAAGTACTAAATATTGATGTATAAACTATTGTCTATTCAAAATCAGCTAAATTCGGAAAGACGCGGGAATCGATTGGAATAATTCACTAATGGTTTTTAAAGAAGTAAAAAGTCTACTGGACTGAAGTGACGAACCTTTCCGGATGTGAGGATACCCAGGGTAAGTAGCAGTAGGAGAGGCGCTTTTCGAGCAACATTGCCCCCACCCTTTTTGTCTACGGTGACACCCATACCAGGAACGTATTGGGAGCTGCGATGGGGAACAAACGTTTTGTACGAGTTGAATTGAAATGTTGAAACAAATTGTGCTTGATTGGAACTAATTCTATAACCCTTAGTATTCACCGTTTTATACCGGCGATTGACGTCAATGATCTTATCAGATAGATAATTAAAATATATTCCACTTTCATTTGAATATCACAGCGAAATTTCCAAATGACTATTTGATAACAGGGGTTTTAAAATCGACGCAACAAAATGTGAATGACTATGCCATAGAAATATGTGTGACGCCGAAAACTGAATGGTCAGGATGTATTTTTCAAATTGAAATCTGACTCATTGAACCTGCAGCAAATACATTGAATAAATGTTATTATTTCTTTCCGAACCTTGTTATCATTCGCCATGGTAATTGCTTCTTGTTATTTGCAAAACTCATTAGCTTAGTCCGTGTAGGAAAGACCTTGTATTCCTATCCGCCAAATAAAGGATACGCGAAGATACAGTCAAGTAACCCATTTATCAGGGGGTTAGGGTACAATTGCGTTGGATTCGTCACTCAAAGCAATACAAGCAACACGCGTAGATCTGGTAAATAAATCGGTGTCATACATTCTTTTTTCGCGTTGCTTGCGTCAAAATCAAAATTAACTGAATTGATGCCAACTGCGAAATTCATTGAATTTGTTGACAATCTAGGCAGATAAATATATCACTGACTGGTGACAAGCCATCAATTAGCTATTCCTGTGTTCTCATCGTATTATCATTCATAATTGCCTTAAGTATGACACATCGAAATCATTTTTGTGCTTCTGTTAGATTACAAATAAATGTTGAGTAAACGGTATTGTCGTAATTAATGACGGGTTGGAAATTACCTGGGATATAACTTGGTCGGAATCTTCTTTTCCATTTGATTGTCGAAATGGCGGTTTCAATTGACGTCAATTTTCCATCATCCGGTATCTACTTCAAAAAGTGATTGTGGAATAGTCACTGATAAAGAATCACTCCAATTAATTAACAGTCCAAAATGAACCAGGGGCTGTTGGTTATAAGTACCCCCTGCTTTTCCAGAAATGATTATTATCATTCTTCATTTACGGCAATAAGTTATCCAGGTGGGCCCATTTCCGCGTTACCTCAACTTGTCTCATCAGTTAGGACATTAGAACACAAGAATGGAGCAATTTTGCAACTCAACATTTTGGGTAAGTGTGCTATGGCGATCAACAAAAACGCATCGTTTTTTTGGTAATTTGATATCTTCCGTAAGTTGGCAGAAAGGCAGGAACGTAACCACGGACACGCTAGTATATAGGAAAACTGACGGCGGACATATTCTACATATTTTCAAAACGAGTGTTTCGCAGTAATTTCTTCTTTAAGTCTTAAGTTCTCCGATTTGTTAAAACTTAATACCTGCTAGTGGCACACCGCAGGTGTAAACACAGGTAGTTGGACTCAATTCTAACAAATTCAAGATAAGCTTCAATTTTGTAACTCGATGTTTTGGATACTATGCATATATGCCATTCACATGTAACCCCTTAGCTTTGTTGTATAACATTTCAGGATACACAACTAACATGGAATACGACTGATCCATATTTCACGCCTTGCTTCGAAACTACCGTCATAAGTTGGACACCACAGTGCTTTGTACTTATTTTTTCATGGGCAGACATTCGTCTCTCCTTCAATTCCAAACGGCATGGGAAGAATGTGTCATTGAACTGGGCTGTATTATCCAAGACGAAATTTATTGTGGCGGCATCCTTGGTTTGCGCCGCATTGGCCCAGCTAATTGGAGGACACTTTTATGTCAATTATGAAAGGGTGCATGCGATGGCATCGGGAGTTCGACTGGGTGGATTGGTAAGTGCGATAATAGGTTTTATAATTTGATCTGCCACTGAAAAGGGAGGTTGTCAGGATGGAGTTCCCCGACTTAACTGATCCTGGCACATTCATCCACATAACATGAGCCATTCAGATAACTCAGGGGAACCCATCCCCAGTAGCCCCAAATGATTAAGGTCTTTGTGAAAAATAGGTTCTGGCCTTGTTACTTATGTCGTTAAGTAAGTACAAGCGGGTGAGGTCGTCCGCCATCCAATTCCTATATTGGTTCTTAGCTCTGCTTTGTGATGGCATTCTTTTTAGAACGGCCGTGCTTAAATATGATGAAGCGAATGAGGTAGGTACATGTCAAATCTGAGAACACACGGACAGACGGAGTTTTCAAATAATGTCGTTTGCAGAAATGGAGATTTGTATATGTAATGAGATGCATCATATTCCCTCTTGTCGCGGTTCAGCTATTTCTTCACTGCTTCGCTGATGTGTACAATATCAAAGGAAATGGTATTGGGAAACTGCGAAAGTATGCCAAATTTGAGGTAGATATGTGAGACAGCATTGTAATGGTTGCTTCTACACTAATTACTACAATTTACAGTTTCCAAGTTCAGAGATAATTGCCTCCTACATATCAAAAATATTCTACTCTTGGTTTGACTCCATGGCATGGCGCGGTTACCGTAATTCATTGCGGGTTAAGGACCTATGGGATTTAAATGAGGAAGACAGAGCAAGTCACCTCGTTCCATGTTTTCAACAATTCTGGAACAAGGCCTTGGGTGCCAACAGGAAGTATGTACCATTAAGCAGTCAGTCAGAATCGCTAAACAACATGCTGCATTGTGTGTAGGCAAAAGACAAATCAAGGAAGTCTCCAACCGCCTAGTATAGGTCTTGTGCTTTTCAAGTGCTACTGGAAGCCTTTTGTGGTAGCTGGGATTATGAAACTCATTCAGGATTTACTTCCATTAGTATCACCTGAAATTCTGAAGTACCACTTGCCCCTTTCACAAGAATACCAAAAGCGACAAACAAAAACGTTTATCTAGGTTGCTGATAGCTCACATTGAAAATTCTGATACTGAAGCACCGTGGAAGGGGTACATGTACGCCATTGTACTGGTCACCTGTTCCCTTCTTGCAACCATATTTGGGGTCCAGCATAACGAGAAGATGTTGCGCATAGGAATGTGGACAAGAACGGTTTTAACAAGTGCAATTTATAAAAAGTCTCTATACATCCGCAATGCATCAAAAAAAGGTTGGATTTCGCATACTGAAAATGAATTTCTCCTAAATAAGTTATGCATAGGGTCAACTACTGGAGAAGTCCTAAATCTGATGAGTGTGGACATTCAAAGACTAATGGAGCTTGCACCTTTTATACACATGGTGTGGACTGCACCAATTCAAATCGGACTTTCTCTCTACTTTCTTTACAATACTTTAGGGATAGCAATTCTGTCTGGTTTTGCCGTCATAGTTTTATGCGTACCTCTTAACGGATTCTTTACAGCAAAGCAAAGAGTATTACAAATGCAGCAGTTGAAGCTGAAGGATAAACGCATTAAACTGATTGGAGAAATTATGTCAGGAATGAAAGTGAGTTGTAAACCTTTTTATATGGGTTCTTATTCAGGAACCGTTCAACAGTCCTACAGCTATGGCTAACTAAGCTTTTAATGTAGACCGTCAAACTGTACGGCTGGGAACCCGCTTTACAGAAACAGGTGGAGGATGTCAGAAGTAGGGAAATTTTGTTGCTCAAGAGAATTGCTTACTATGGGTCAGCCACGACATTCTCCTTCAATTGCCTACCCCTCCTGGTATATATGAAATAATAAAGGAGGAAGTAAACTGGACGTCGTTTGTGAAACCTAGGTGGCTTTAGCGACATTTGCCGTATACGTATTTACCGGCGATGACCACAATCTAAATGCTGAGAGGGCATTTGTTTCGTTGGCACTGTTCAACATCATGAGAATGCCAATGGTTATGTAAGAATTAATAGCGTAATGCTGGATTGGGAGCACATGTCAAAAGCAACTATTGTTAAAGGTTCCCAATGACATTGGCTCTTATCTTACAATCGATGGTCAGTGCATATCGTCTCAACAAATACCTAAACGGAGAAGAGCTTGATCCCAATGGGGTGACACACAATGAATCGGAACGTAATGTCAAATTCATAACGTGGCATGACAAATGTTTGTCACATTTTTTTTTTGATTTTTAGCTGAGCCAATTGTACTGAGGGACGTCAATGTTTCTTGGAACCTCGAGTCGGTGACCTTAAAGGACCTAAATATAACATGCAAACAAGGAACACTAACGGCCATAGGTAGCCGTTGTCGTTGCATTAATCTTTCAGTATTCAGGGTTGTTATGAGTGAGAAATTATTTTGATTGTAGTTGGAGATGTGGGGTCAGGGAAAACAAGCTTGCTATCTGCCTTGCTAGGGAATATTCCGAAGGTTTCAGGAACGGTTAATGTAGTGGTAAGTGAACTCCAAATTCACGTTCATTTGTTGTACTCTCCATCTAAACACAATATTTTGCCGCGAAGGGTTCTGTGGGTTACGTGTCTCAAGAATCATGGATTCAAAACGCCACTTTGAGGGACAACATTATTTTCAATGAAACGTTCAATGAGGGCAAATATAAACGGATCATTGCAGCCTGTGGACTAGGGCCCGATATTAAAAGCCTAGATTCGGGTGATGATACGGACATTGGGGAAAGAGGGATGAACTTATCTGGTGGGCAAAAACAACGAGTGTCGCTGGCAAGGGCAGCATACAAGGAATCCGACGTATACCTTTTTGATGACTCGTTAAGTGCTCTTGATGCTGGTGTCGGTAAACATATTTTTGACAACGTAATTGGTCCTAACGGGTGTTTAAAGCATACGACACGACTTTTCGTAACACATGGACTATCATTCCTCTCTCAAGCCGACCAGATTGTGGTACTTGAGGCTGGAAGAATCAGTGAGAGTGGAACGTATACAGAACTTGTAGAAAAGGTAAAGACGCAACAATGCTTTCATAACGCAGTAATGTTAAACATATGATTGTAAAGGGGGTATTCCAAGATTTATTTTCAAACTCCACCCCCTTGGATGAAGAAGGGTCTGCCGAACGTCTCATTCCGAAACTGGAGACGACAAATGCAGAAGACGACATGACAGCATGCAGCACCCTAGCTCAATGTAGCGAAGAACAGCAATTGGAAGCGAAATTGAATGAAAAGAAAACACTGGTTGCTGATGAGATATCCGCAACCGGAAATATCAAAGCCTCAGTTCTTGCCAGCTACTTCAGAGCTTGCGGCCTCCTTCTAGTCATTTCCGTGATTGCGTTCAGTTTACTCCAGATTGGCTTAGCCATGTATACAAATATATGGCTCGCACATTGGTCAGCAGAGGCAACGAAGGATGGAAATAGCCATGACGGATTGCAACAAATTGATACAACCACAAAGTATCTTGGAGGGTACGGGGCATTGGGACTTTCGCAGTGTAAGACAATATTATAAATCCTTGCGCACAACGATCTCAATTGGTATTCTATAGGTATTGCTATTGTCGTTGGTGCAATAACGGTTGGTCTAGCCACCCTTAATTCAGCTGCTGCGCTGCATTCTGTGATTCTTCAAAGAGTGCTGAGGGCTCCAATGTCGTTTTTTGATACAACGCTTTCTGGAAGATTAATCAATTATTTTTCCAAAGACATTGATGTCCTGGACAACTTTATACCTCTCAACGTCAAGGCTACAATCAACAGCCTGTGCTCAACCTTCAGTCTCATCATAAACATTGTGTACTCCACTCCGCTTTTTGCAACTTTCTTACTTCCGGTGACTGTTGTCTACTTCTTCCTGCAGGTTACTAATGTTATTCATACCACGTTTAAAAGGCTTACACAAGCTAAAATTTTTTAGAGGTTTTACATTGCTACTTCGCGACAACTGAAACGAATGGAGGCTATGTCACGTTCTCCCATTTACTCGTGTTTCAGTGAAACAATAGCTGGTGCAGCCACAATAAGAGCCTTTGGACAACAAGAAATCTTCATCGCCGACTTAGAAAAGCGAGTAGATCAAAACCAACAGGCGTACAGTCCTTTCCTTTCTTCCACCTTGTACGTCGTAAATGTTACCCTTATCACAATATCAAAAACATTATCCTACTTTTCAAAGGTGGATTAACGTCCGACTTGAAATAATTGGTGCCCTGGTAACATTTGCCGCTGCAATATTTGCACTTGACGCCCGCGGAGAGATAGACCCAGCAATAGTAGGGTTGTCCATCTCATCCTCATTAGCCATTACACAACAGCTAAAATTTTTAGTCAAGTTGATGAGTGAGTTGGAAACAAACGTAGTTTCCGCAGAGAGGGTGACGGAACTGAGCCACGCTCCACAGGTAGAAGGACCGGTGTACCTGCGATTGATAAACGTTGAAATGTAATTTTAGGAAGCGGCTTTACAATTGGATAAAAGGCCATCTAAAGAATGGCCAGAACGTGGAGAAATTACATTTCAGCAATACCAGACGAGGTACAGGGAAGGATTGGACTTAGTGCTAAAAGGGATCACATGTCGAATTCACTCTGGAGAGAAGGTTTTTACAGTTGGCATAACAGGGTGATATAGTTCGCAAATTAATTGTTACTCCTTAGATTGGTATTGTTGGTCGGACGGGGGCAGGAAAGTCATCCTTGACGCTGGCATTATTTCGACTTGTTGAACCCGTTTCCGGAACTATTTGTATTGACGGGGAAGATATTACAACATTTGGTCTCCACGACCTTAGATCCAGTATCACGATAATCCCCCAGGTAGGCAAATCGACTTGTGTGGTGCTAAACTAAATAATTACATATCCTGTCACACCAGGACCCTGTACTATTTTCTGGAACACTTAGAATGAACCTTGATCCGCTGAACAAATTTTCTGACAATGCAATCTGGGCATGCCTTGAATCTGCGCACTTAAAAAGTTACGTGGAGTCGTTACCTCAAGGATTGGACTTTGAGGTGAACGGGGATGGATCGAGCTTCAGGTATATTTGCTGTGTTGTGTGCTTTTTGGATATGTGTTTTGACAATATGGATATAACCTTTTCAATGAAGTGCTGGTCAGCGGCAACTTGTATGCCTCGCTCGAGCTTTACTTCGTCGGACCAATGTTATTGTGCTTGATGAAGCAACAGCAGCTGTGGACTTGAAGACAGATAGCTTAATTCAGAACACAATTAGAACACAATTTGCCACTACCACTGTGATTACAATAGCTCATCGGTTGAATAACATTATGGACTCGTCTAGGTAAGCCTGGATATACATCTTGTAAGAACATTCTATATTTCTTCAAGCTCAAACAGGATTTTGGTTTTGGACGACGGAAAGATAGTGGAATTTGATACACCTAGAACTTTAATGGCTGATACGTGCTCCATGTTTCGCGCAATGGTCAAGCACACTTAAGTATGGAAACGAACTTCGGTGGAAATTATTTAGTTTATGAAAAGAGTGAATACTCATTATCAAATTTAATGAATGTAGTAGCATGGAAATACATCGATTGTATACATTTTAGTACCCTGAGGTGAAACAAGAACCTTTTTTGAAACTCGTACAATTTGTCGCACACGTATGTCATTGTTCATGAATCTGCATATCGTAATGAGAATTCAACCTCATAATGCAAAGCATGGGTTGCAAAGTCTGCTGCAGTAAATTTGGCCAGACCTGGCAATTTGGGCATACACTATGATAACGCTGAGTAATGTGATATTGATTACTCCAACCGTGTACGTAATGTACCGTTGAATGTAATGGGCAATGAGCCGAGACCACTGCAGTTTTATCATGAAACCCAAACATTGAAATGGTATATGTCAGTCCATATACCTTGGCCTGCTTCACATCACAGCTGAAGATAAAAAATGTGAATACTCAATATCGAATTGAACGAATGGATAAATTGAGAAATACATCGAGTGTATACATTTCAATACGAATGATACGATTCGATACGAACCTAACCACCCCATCTTTTCGACCTTTCGTGCACGAGTATGTCATGGTTCATAAATCTCGTAATGAGAATTTACCCTTGTAATTGAAAACCTGCTGTAATGGGTGAATGTAAATGAATGTAATAAATGTAAATTCTGCAGCAGTAGATTTGGCCAGACCTGGCCAGTTGTTCATAACCTCTGAAAGTAACGGGATATTGATTACTGCAACTAAATACGTAATGCACCGATGAAAGTAGTGGGTAGTGAATCGAAGCCAATGTCATTTTCTGAGCTTCACAAATTGAAATTATCTCCTCATTTAGTTATGGTTGATTAGGTAGATCTGATAAGTTGTTTGATTTATTCAATGTGTCAAACTTCAGAGGTACACAAACCTGTACTTCAAATGGAGCGATGATGACCATGCTCTGGCCATGTGCATTAAATTGGCCAGATCTGGCCACTTTGCACGGTTACGGCAACCTCGAACTTCAGGCACAATTGAATCTTGAACTTTCTTCCTTACAATTAAACCTTCAATTCAGCCGAAATTCAATGGAATCTCCGACGTTACAATGGAAACCAGAATTGCTAACATTAGTCACTTACAATGGTGGCTTACTGGTGTTACAAAAACAGCAGATATGTGTAACCCAAATACAACGGAAAATTGTATATCAATCAATAATTGCTAGCAAGTAGTTGGGACTCAGGATAGTAAAATCGTTTGGTCCATGGAATCTGTCATTTCAACAAAGGAATTTTTATCACATAGCCCGAACCGTTGGTTTACCGCATTGGTCAGACAAACATTCAGACAATCACAAGTCATATAACGACAACGCATGTCGTGTTGCATCGTTATTCGCACCAAGTCCCCACGACAACTTAACAATACGTAGGTAGCACGTCAGACGTCAACTACTAAATGCATGTAAACCGCTTTAATTTAGCTTTGTCAGATAATGTGATTTTAAGATGAAAAATATCCAATGTTTAGTGAAGTTATGGGAATTTCCGTAAGCTGTTGTATTATACGTAGATGGGATATAATATCCGGCATGATGTGCGTAATAAGTATTATCCATTGGGTGGAGGGGTTGTAGTGGTTGGAGGGTTGCGAGGTGGGCAGCGCCCAGGTGGTGTCTCAATGACCACACCCGAATGATCTGGAACATTATAAATGTATCTCTGGTTGTAAGCTTCCCACTTAAAATTCCTGACCCCGACGTTTGGATCGAAGTCGCGGCTTATCATCTGATTGGCAAATGACCATCTTCCTGTTCCTCTGGGATCGAAATACAGCATAGCAGTTGATGGGTATACAGGTAACTGGGTTGTCTCCCTAACGTATTCCTCCCAGCATAAAACATCGTCATAGAATTCGTCTGTCTCAGTTTCTGGGTTCCATACCTTAAATGTTCCGTCAGATAGTTGACAAATCTCCCTACCCCCGCAACGGTCGCTCCCAAAGCCGGTGAATGGACGTAAATGGTGGAAGATGGTTAGTGTTCGTCCGGTTAAATCGCCAGGATTGTTATATTTGACATAAATTGAACACCCCTGCAGCGGGGGTGTAACAACTAGGCCACTGAAAACACGCTCTGAAGTTCCCGGAGGGAATGCTGGGATGGTAATGGTAAGTGTTGTACCGAGGTAATAGGCTGCAACATTACTTGCCGTATCAGTAGGTAGAGGCACGAGGACGTACGGGATATCACAGCTGCATTCAGACTTCAACCGTTGGAAATTGAAATGTGCTATTTCGCCGTTTTGAAGTGGTGTATTAGGGACATCAAAGTGATACGTGCTGATTGCACGTTTACTGCTCATAGCAAGGTGAAAGCTTGTTATAAAATTTCTTTGGAACGCTTCAGATATGGTATTGATTCTTTCAAGGCACTCAACAGGGAAAGCCCTCTCCTCCTTAAGATTTCCCAATTCGCCGGAATCGATATATTCTTTAATAGAAGGCAACAAATGTGTAAAACACGCATCAGAAAGGCTATAAAGTGTAACCTAACCCGAGCGCTGTGTTTTGTTACTGATTCTTTGGTTTCCACAGCTGCATTCCCCACAGCATAGGTCAGGTCCCAAGCAAATGGCGTAGTAGCCTTCGCCTGTTCGTCAGTTGTTATTGGTTAATTGGTAGTAATGCTTTTAAATGCAATACACGGGCCCACTCACAGCAGTCTCCATGTGAAAGACAATCTGGGTCACACAGGCAACCCTCTGGTTTTGTTTCATCCGGTTGGCAGTGTCCTTCACAGCAACGGTGGTCGATTTCAAAGGGCAAATTACTATCCTGTAGGGTTCCTGCTGGAACAGTTTAAAAGGGTAGACACGTTAATGCTGCGAGTATCAGGAGCAATGACTGATGATAGATTGTACCTTGGAGTAGAACTGCTCCTACAGCAATTGTAATTGTAATGCAATAAAACAACAGCGCCATGGAACAGGATGGATGTGTTTCAAAATTCCTAGCTTTGACAGGTTCTACAACACGATTACAATTGTAAGATTTGACTAAGTTTGGCGCAGAAGCTGCATGATGGATGTACGAGTTATCTAATCTGTAATTGGCCAGCAAATTGATTGATCACCTATTATTCATCTAATCCGGTCTTTCCGCCTTCACAACGGTTTCAACTTCATCACTATTTATTTACGAAAATTTCATGTGAAATTTCATTTCAATCCGTTTGCAAATATTTAAAATCCATTTCATAACTATCTACGCTGCTTGGATTATTTTCTCGTTTCGGGATTTGCATCCGCTGACAATGATGGATTGCAGCTTTGTGATGTAAGTCTCAACATTATGGAGCCAGATAGCAACTACCCCCACGGACTTTCGTATGCTGCAGTAGTGTACGACGAGCTACCTCAATCTTCCTAATTGGAGGGACACTACGGATTAGAGTAAGGTGGGTTTTTTCGTTGCTACCAAATTTTATCTTAATGTTTTTTTGGTATCTAATCTTCGGCGACGGGTGCGGCGACGAACGTTAATCCATCAACAATCCATCACTTTTGTTGACTGTTCACCGTTGGATAGCACATAGGTGAGGTTCAAACAGTCGAGTTCAGCTTTTCAAGAATGAAATCGCTACTTCTAATCCTATTGTTAGGATATCCATTGTGTATCCATGCTGCATGTTCTCTTCCGAAACCTGCCGATCTTCACTGGTATGAAACACTACATTTATGAATTTCTCTTATTTATTCGCATGTTCTATAGGTGCAGAGACGAGAACGGAGCACAAGTTGACTGGTGGATTCTTTACAAACCGCCAGGAAGGGACCATTATGTTTACCGAACTAGCTCAACCTCTTCTTCCAATGGTAACAAATTGCTGAACATACGAGCCCCACAGGATTCCCACATGGGTTGTACCGTTCATCGCCTCATCGCCGTTCCTAGCAGCCCTCCAGAGTATTACAGCTTCAACGATTTGGGGGACTCAGAAGATACTCCAGTTCCAAATCCACTTTATGGACTGGGTAAGGGTCTACTCGTCCAAGGGAGCACGAGTGGATACTGGATGAGCCACACAATTGTTGGACTCCAGTTCAAACCTGGCGTGGGATTCAACCCACCCACCAACATCAGCCAGCAGGGACACTCGGCAGTTTGCGTGTCCCTACCGTACCCAAACGACATGACAAGTGTTTTCAAGAGGAGGCTCTGCCACATGAAAGCTAGGGCCAATCAAAATAACCCTATCCCTTGCGATGGTGATGGGATTGCAAAAAGTCACTTTGATTTTCTTCATATTGCGAAGCAAGCGCCTTATTCTTTCATGTCCAATGCGCATAACCCCACACCAGCTCATACAAAGGATGGGTACGAACGACTTGCTGACTCTCTTAAAAGCAACTCACCCCTGATAGTCCAGGCTGGAACATCATCCAATAGGATCCCCTCGGGTGGTGGAATTAACAATTCCAATTGCATACACTACGTTTTGGAGGGCAGAAATGGCACATCAAAACAAAGTGTGGACCATGCCAAGCTTGCATGGGATAAAGACACCAATACCTATTTTTTTGGGGACACGGCCCGCACGCAATACCAGAAAGTAAGGGGAGGCGGGGGAATTTCGTTTGCTTTACCTGGGTCCCCATTCGTGGAACTGAGTACTGCCAACTGTCCAAACTAATCGCATCAAACTAACCGCAGTTGATGTATGAAATCTGTCGACGAATAAAGTTCATTCAGCAATACTATTCAATTTTGGAAATTCAATTTGAATAGATCGTGGATTTTATACACTTGCTTTTTTGTCCAAAAACGAGAATAAAGAAATATACGTTTTCAGCCGTATATTATTTGCAACGACATTTGATGTCTCGATTACTGGAGGACAGATAGACTACCGATAAGTACTTATCGGTTGTTTCCCACTTTCAACGGACCTCTAAATTTGCACTTCTCGGATGTCCGATTGTACCTGCATATAAGGAAAACTTCCCCCAAACTTTAATGACATATCTTACGATGGTGATGCCATTGATGTGTTATTAAAAGAATATGCTAAGAAAACTCCCATTGTAGTTTCCATAAATGATATGAATTTACTATTTCTATAATTAAAAGCATGGTATCAAATGTTCTACCGGCAATTTGGCTAGACCTGGCCAGTTGTACAACCCTACGAAAATGCTGAACGATGAGATATAATACCTCATTGCTCACATTTGTTATTTATCTCAGTGCTTATACATTATTGATTGCTCCAACTGTGTACGCAATGCACTTTTGAAAGTAATCGGTGACTAGTTGAGGCCATTGTAGCTCTCCAAACCTCATAAATAGAAACGTTATCTGTCAGTCCACATGAAGAATGTAGGAACCATTAAGAGTGATGGGTTCTGCTGACACAAGTTATTAGTACACGTTTGGGAAGCATTTGTGGTTTTTCAACTATTGACCCACCTTTGTAGGGCTCAAGTAATGAAACCGTTGAAGATATCTTTACTAATACAGATACGTCATTCATTTAATTATATTCTCGTTTAGTTGTAGTTGATAAGGTAGAGCTGATAAGTTTGTTTATTTCAATGTGCCAAACTTCAAGGGTAAGTGAATATGCAGGTTCAAATGCAACGATCATGAACATGCACAGGCCTTTTACTTTAAATTGGCCAGATCTGGCCACATCGCATAGTTCTGGCGAAAACATATCGACAATTCCACCTTATGCAAAACTCATGCATTATTGCATCGGTGGAGGTAATACTGGATACCTTTGTGGCCAGGAAGTGTAGCATGAAGCGGAATGGGGTTGTTGGCTAAAGGTTTATGGTTTACAAATAAGAAGAGTCTGAAACAAAAGTGTGTTATCCAATAGTTCATGTTTCCCATTTCACAAATATTGTGTCCTTTACGTTGGCCAGATCTGGCCAATTCGCACGGTTGATGAAACCTCCAATTTCACACAAAATTGAATTACTGAACTATTTTGAATTACAAAATTGAGCTTCGTTACTTTGTTCGAATCCAAAGTACCCCAAAGACCTGTCATATTTTGTCGTGTTTAGCGAACTGTAGCATAATTGCATTACTACCCAATCACCAATCAACCGTCAATTATTGACAATACGCCGAATAGTATTTTTACTTTGATGCAACTACAAAATTGCCACTTGCGTTCACAAATTCCAAATTTGCGTTGCTACCTGCAACGGTTTCCACTTTGTTACACAAATGTATACTTTTGGAAGCATACGTCAGAGCTTATCTCTTCGCCAAATAGTATAATCGCACATTGTCTTCTACAGTTGCAGCAGAAATGGATTTATGAACTTGGTATGCATAACGCAAGATTTAAAACAGGTATAATGTTGCGGAGAATCTGCTTTGTCATGTCTTGATTGATCGTAGAACTTACACACAGAACCTGGAAAATTCCCCTGGTGATGATCTGAAGGCAAAATGCAAGGTGTCCAGCTGGCTATGTTCTGTAAGAGACATTATTTTATTTTCAAATGGCTTGGAAAGCATTGGGCAAGCTATTCACGTCAATAAAAAATCTTTCGGTGTAATGCGTTTCTAAAATTCCATTCTTTTATAGGTAGTTTCACAGTCTGTGTCGGTCGATCCATCCCTCTAGGTTTTGAGGAATGGTATAACTTTACCCGCAATTATCTTTCGGACCGCGACTGCTCCAACGGAGTTGGGCCATATTGCAGTCTGTATTACCCCAACCGATTTTACAATTGTCGTAAGGACGTGGGAGAGATCACGATTTATGCAAGAGAGGCAGCATGTCACTTAATAAAATGCTTCAACCAATCGTCATGAATGTGCGAAGAAACAGCGTGCATCGGCATGTTCTCCCAGAGGGATACCGTGAGAAATTGAAACATACGTAGATCGAAAGGACCGTTCATACACCCTCTGGATTCTACCATCGCGTTTCGGTGTAGACAGCTTCCTGGAAATCTTGGGTGGGATTTTGACTACGAAATTCGATGCCCCTACAATGGGATTGCTACTGGGCAGGAATCCAAATCTGTTCCAGTGGTGTGTTGCATGTGTTGTTGATCCCCCGGCCACCTGACCGACAAAATACATTGTCGCCCAAGTAGCTGGGGGACAACAGCAAATTAACCCACTTCCACAAATATTGTTACAAAATTGTAACTTTGGACAATTCGTTGGTGTAGAACACGCCAAGCACAGTCTCTCCTGAGCTTTGGGCAAC
>JAQGCL010000019.1:0-39140 GCA_034699605.1 Isotomiella paraminor | reverse complement strand
TTATTTTGGTTAGGGATTTATTTTGAGGATGTTTTAAAAGTTGTCCAGTTGTCCAGTTGTCACCAAAAAGTCCGCTGTATCCTCATTTTTTATATCATCACCCGTATTAACCCATAGCCTCATTCATTCATTCATTCATTCCTGTCTCACCGTTTACCGTTACGATGTGTTGTGCAGTAGTGTGTCTCCACTCTCTGCCCTTGCTCTTTGTATCCTTCAACTCAAACGGATATACATATTTTTGTATATCATGTCATGTGTACCGGCTTTTAATCCTCCTTCATTTCCTTCATTACATTCCCTCATTACATTGCTTGAGCTTGAGCGAAGCAAACACACAAAAACAACTCGGCATGGTCACACGTTCAGCTGCTGGAATTATTTTAATTGCCTTCTAAAAATTAGTTTATCCGTTTCACTTTGAGTCAGAATTAATAAGGAAGTGAAGAAGTGCTTGTCCTTTCATCTTCACACTGAGTCGGTCGGTCAGTCGGTAAATTAATGATACATATATTTTTGATGGTCTATATTTTCATCACAAGACATAAATTTTTCGTCTTTTACTTTGTAGAGATGGAGATAAGATCGTCGTCTTCCCTTTCATCAAAACTACGTCAACTGATGTCCTTGGATTCCCCCAGGGTCGTAGTACCAAACAAGAAGGATGCATCCTTTTTCAAAAATGAAGAAACACCAGAAGTGTCAATGTCAGATGAGGTCACAAGTTGGTCTCCACCAACTCCAAAGACAGTCCTTGTTGTTGGCTGCTGTCTCTGCACCCATGGTCAACGACTGTTCCTTCTCTCCATCTCAGATCCTGGTCGACATGCCTACCTTCGCTCTCTGCTGGCAACTACTGATGGTGACCTCATATTTTGCTGGATCTGTCGTCAAGCGGTGACGAGGCTGTTTCATCTGTGGGAAGAATTGGGGGATGTAGAAATCAGAATTCGAGCCGTAGTTGGACAACGATCACAGCAGCGCCCTTCTGGTAAGTCAATCCACCAATTTTCTCTGCTTCTCAGGTCCACAAATTTATCTTTTGTTTCACAGGGAAAGTGGTACTTTCTTCTTCATCCTCCTCATTCTCGATTGAACTACGGCGACTCATGTCTTTGGAAGGTCCAAGGGTAGTTTTGGGACAGAAGAAGTGTCCATCATCCAAGAGGAAAGAAGTGCCCAAAAGGTGTCTACCTGTGCCTCCACGACCCAATGTTGTTGATAAATATAGGATGGATCCACCGGTTGTTACCTGCTCCCTTTGCACTCACGACCAAGGCTTGTCAACCCTGTCCATCTCGAACAATACTCCTCGTGAGACACACTTGCAGTTACTACCACTAGGAATCGGTGGTGACCATCCTGACCTCATATTTTGCTCCGTCTGTCGTCATACAGTGACGAGGTTGTTCACCCTACGCGAGGAAGTGGAGGATATGGAAATCAGGATCAGGGCTGTCGTACACCAACGAGAGCAGAAGGAGTCTGGGTTGCCAGGTAAAACAAATATTCATTCATCAATAAATCTTTAGATTCTCATCTCACCCCAAAAAAACTATTTCGTAGAAGACGAAAGGACCCTGAATTTCTCCCTTCGGCACGAACCTGAGGATGATGACTCATTGCCCCAGGACTCAAAAACTGTATTCTTCTGTAAAATAAAGGAAGGGCGGGATGATGGTGACTCTGCCAAATCAGAGCAGCCAAATGATGACGCTGTTGCTGAGACATCCGAAGGTAAATTTCCGGCTTTAAAAAGAAGGTCTATCGTAATTAATAATTGTATTCTATTTGTAAAGGACCCGTGGACATAAAACCATCAAATTACAAATGTCGTCCGTGCCATCTTGAGTTCGAGACGCAAAAGCAGTGTCGCAACCACATGCGACAAGTCCATTGTGGTAGAGGGAAACGTGGAAAGTCTTACAAATGCCGTCCGTGTGGGAAAGTCTTTCAAAAGAAGGTCCAGTATATGTCCCACATGAATAAGGAGCATCAGAGGAGAGGGGACATCGACTCAGTCCCACCCGTCACATCATACCAGGGGAAGGGAGGTGTCACGTTCTACCGCTGTCCAAAGTGCCAAAAGGGGTTTCCCAAGTATGCCTATGTCTTTGACCACTTGAGAAAAAACCACGGGCTCCTCGTCTCGAGGAAAAAGTTCTGTTCCGTTTGTAAGAAGGGATTTCGAAGTCCTGAGCTATTCAACGCCCACTCTCACCCTGACAAAGGGGATCCAACCAATGTCGTCTACACCTGCGACGTCTGTTATAAAGTTTTTGAGCGGGAAAATTATCTTACAACCCATAAAAACCAAGTCCACGTGAACAAGGACCGAGGGGCTTGTCCTCACTGTGGGAAAACCTTTAAAAAGAAGCAGGCATTGGAGCGTCATAGGATGACTTGTTCCCTACCTGAAGCTGAGCAAAGGACCTGTGGTCATTGTGCCAAAGTGTTTGTCAGTGTACCAGAACGCCTTGACCACGAGGATGTCGTCCACAAGGGAAAGTCTTCAAACAAATGTTTCTTCTGTGGAAAGACATGTTCCAGTCTGGGGTCTCTTTCAAATCACTTGAGGATCCACACCCTTGAGCATCCTTACCAATGTGACAAATGTGGACAGCATTTCGCCAACGACAACAACGTGAAAAGACACATGGCTACGGTATGTGGCACAGAGGAGACGAGAGAGAAGATTAAAAAGCAATGCAGAAAGAAAACTATGAAGAAGAGAGACCAACGACTTGCCGGTCGGCCACAAATAGCATCAAGTTCAAAGTTCCACGAATGTCCTGACTGCGGAAAAAAGTGTACCCACAAGATCACTCTCTTTAATCATCAGGTACGATTTCACGGCCGCCAACCCCCAAAAAATAAGAAAACCTGTCCCGTTTGTTCCGAGCACTTTTGGAGGGATGATCTCTTTGAGGCCCACACCCATCCTGACTCCAGCAAGGCATCCTTCTTTAAATGCTCAGACTGTGGAAATCACCTAAGTACCCCTGCCCTCTTTCGGCGCCACAACTACGAAGTGCATGGGAAAAAGTTTCTAATGGATTGCCCTCATTGTGGAAGAGTATTTCCAACAAAGGAGTCCTTCAAATCTCATGGCTCTTCAAGATGTTCCGGGCGAGACAGAGAGCAGTGTCATTGTGGGAAAGTGTTTGTCACCAGGGCTGAACGACATGACCACGACAGGGTGGTTCATAAGGGATTGACCTCACTCAAGTGTTACTTCTGTTCCAAGGTGTTGATGACGGAGATTTCACTTTTCAAGCACTTGAAACTCCACACTCTTGAACGCCATCACATTTGCCACAAGTGTGGAAAGCGTTTTGGACATGAGTACATCTTTAAGGACCACAGATGTAAGAAACAAAGCCTCCCAAGTGACCCAGCTACATCATCATCTAAGGTCGAAAAGAAAAAGGTCCACAAATGCCCAGAGTGTGGGCAGATTTTCCCCCAATGGATCGCTGTTTCCAATCACTTGAAAAAAGTCCATGGTCTGAACTTGTCCAAGAAAAAATTTTGTCCCGAATGCAAAACCGCCTTTCTCAGCACTGAACTCTTCGAGGCTCACATTCATCCCGACAAGAAGGATCCCAGAAAGGTGGCCTATAAATGCTCACTCTGTGAGAAGCTCCTGAGTACCCCGGCACTTCTTCGGCGTCACAAGCACGAGATCCATGAAAGGAAGTTTCAAGTGGCCTGTCCCAACTGTGGAAAAGTGTGTAGTAGACCGGAGCAACTCGAGGTTCATATCCGAATCTGTTGCGCGGACCAGAAGAAATGTCATTATTGCGGCAAAATGTTTGAGAATGGGGATGAACGATATGACCACGAGAGAGTAGTGCACAAGGGTTTGAAGTCCTACAAATGCTACTTTTGTCCCAAAATAATGTCCAGTTCTACGAGTCTCGATGCCCACTTGAGGACCCACACTCTTGAACGGCCTTTCGTTTGCTCCAAGTGTGGGGATGACTTTCCTGGTAGTGGCGGATTGAGGAATCACCTGATCCTGGTCCATGGGACGGATAAGAAAAAGAGAGAAGAAATACGGAGACGATGCCGGGAATTTTCCGTTAAGTATAGAGCCAGTCTCCCCTATCGTTGCGGCCAGTGTGACATGGGCTTCCCCAGAAAGGTGTACTTGACACGTCACGAAGATGAGGAGCATTAATTCGTTATGGAATAACGATGTTATTTAAATTTCAGTAGTAATTGAGTAGAAGAAATGTATCATGGACTCTCTAAAAATCTGTCATTACGTCCTAAATTTAAATTGTGCAAAAAGAATTCAAGAAAGTAGCTTTTGGTTATTTCGGATTAGTTTAATATTTTGATCTACAAAGGAGATTTAAAGGTTTAGAAATCATGTATAATATTACGTGTACTCGTTAGAACTGGACCCATCAATTAGTATCCTCAATATTACTCTGCGGTGTATTGTAATGAATTGGCGGAAATATGATGGATGATACTCATGTTTTGTAATTTGGTTATACTCAACGGCATGTCAATTTGAATTAAAAGCCCGCGAGAAATTAAGATGTTTCATGTATCGTTTCATTGCTAACATCGCCATGCAGCAACTTCCGACACTCATCGTCAGCTTCACAGCGGATTCTTAACGAAGGGTCTTCCTCAATTATCTTCAGAACATAGCTAACGTAGGATCCCTGATAGTCAAAATTAAAATCCGACTGGGCATAATAACTAGGGAAAGATACATTGACCAAAATGATGATGACAAATAAACCAAGTAAGATTCCCGCACATATCTTTTGCAACTTTTTTTCCCAAGGAAGCGTTTCAAAATTCCTGAGGACCAATATTGCCACAAGAAACCCTGTCACTGCTCCACCCAAATGTCCGGCATGACTTGTCTAGAAACATGGTAAATTGTGGTCGCCGTTTCAAATGTTCAGAAGGAAGTGAGCTGTTATCCACTTACCCCTTTCTCATGTTCCGCAATTGCAATTCCGACATCATAACCAATGTATAGAAGGAGCCAGAATAACTGCGACCATTACCAACATTAATTACCATAAACTCTAACAAGGCCTCTGAAACTTGCATACCCGACAGCACTTGTTGTTCATCTCTGCCCAATTCTGCAATTCAACAATGGAGAGTATGGAAAATGCTACGTATAATACTTTTACAAACCAAAATGATTGTTGACAAATGTGCAAAGAGTAAGCCATACACCCCAGCGGAAGCACCGACAGTGTACCTCCGCGGATCTAGAACCGTCACAAAAAGCGATCCTCCAAACACCGAAGCCATGTAAATCGTGGAGATGCGTTTCCAATGGTGCACCATTTCCAGGAGGCAACCAAGGATGAGTTGGAATATCACGTTTCCCCATACATGTGAAGCACTATGGATCATGAAATACTAATTTGTGGAAAGAACGGTACTCTGTACTTACGAGCCATGGGCCAACATATCGGTGAAATATCTCCAGATTTCATGTCGTCTATGCGGATCGTAGCCAAACCACAGCATCAGGTTTTCTTCCGGCACGTTGAAGTAGAGTACCACCTGCAATGCTTGCTATGCTGAAGACGATAAATATCGAAAATGATATACCTGAACGAAAGACACAAGTACTATGAAAAAGGGGAACATGCATTGTAGTTTGAAGGGTTCCTCTGTCTCGTCTTCCTCCAGGATCACAGCTGTTGATCCTCCGGTTGGAGCCATCTGAATGAGAGTCATGTGAATGCACCACACCTAATACGTTGCCATGGGGGCATACCAAAGCCAATGACTCCTTTCCTTCATGACCTCCAGAGTTCTTTACCTTCAAACTCCTTCTTTGACTCGCAGGGAGAACGATGCCCTCCGCAAGGTGGCCCATTTTATCCGAATTTTGCCGTACCAATTCTCTCTAAAAATGGGGGGTAATAGAACCACATATATGAAAAAAATAGCACCCTACTTACGATTCTCGGGTACAATGGACTGGACGTTGACGATGGCGTGGTTGGGTTTTGGGGAACGGCATTGATTCCACGTTCCTCATCTTTGTATCCTTCAACATCCACTTGGTCGGCCATAGCGCAGATTCCTATGTGACAGATTGGCCAGTACGTTGACAATTGATGTCTAGCCCATGCAAGTCCAAATCGTTCCGAAGGAAATAGTGTTAAGCTTGATTTGCACTAGATAAGCATCACCAAGTTTTGTGTTTTGTGGTTTCTGTTAAGTAGGAAAATGCACCTTGTTTTGCTAGCTGTCATCCTAGTCTCAGGAAGTTGGTGGTCTTAACATCCTTGATACAAGGGAAAATGAGAGTATGACTAATTAACTGGATTTGTATGTTATACAATCTGAGAATATCATTTAACCCCATAATGGAAATATTTTAATGTTATGGGATATGAATAGATGTCATACAATTTTCCTGGATTGGATTCATCTCATGTTCACATTGATATTTCCTCAAGTTCATTATTATGACTGATACAAAATAGAAGGAAGGAATGACGAACCGAAAGGTACTCAAACCGAAAATAGCGTATTACAAATGCGGGTTGTAAACAACTCCCTCGTCCCATTTCCATACATTTAAAAAGTATAGTTTGATGCAAATTACTGACATTGTAAAACATAGTTAAACTAAAACAACTCCCCCTCATGACAGACAGTCTGAAACAAATGACTACATTTCAAATGGAATCAACTCATGGAAATTAGTGTACTAAATGAAGCTCTAGGCCAAATTTCTCTTTGAAATGATCCATTTGATGTGGCCATTATCCTTGTGCACATATCTATCTACCTTCAAATTTATCCTAGAATACATACAACTTATCCTGTACTCCATCCATCTCATTTCCCATGCAAACCGCCCATTAATTTTAGCAAGACTTCCATATTTAAAGGGAAGCCTTCGTAGCATTGTTCCACATACACAGCTTTGATCTGATAGAATCAGGATGTCTTCCCTCACTTTTTTGTTCACTCTCTTCCTCTTTGGAGCCTCAGTCGGAGGAACTCCAGCAGCCTCACTTTCCCCACATCAAAAGGGGGCGGAGACTTGGCTCCTGGTTCCAGGGTCCCTTACCCCGGAGAACACGGATGACTACCCTGGCATTCAACGTGGAACCCCTGCCTCCTGTCCACTGAATTCCAAAGGTGTCCCGGGTAACATTCTATCCTTTCGGACGAATTCGCAAGCTCATCAGGGTGCTGACGATGATACGGCTCTGAACGGAGTAGAGTTTAAATGCTTTGATGGTTCTGTTGTAAAGTCCGCAGAAGGTTGTTATGAGACATATAATTTGTAATGATTGAAAAACGTATACTTTATTCAAAGGTCCCCTTGGTGATTGGAGTCCATGGCAGGGATGTTCGGGCAATCTTATCTTCACGGGGTTGAGGCTGAAGGTGGAACACGCTGATGAAGAAGGGGCTGATCGGAGTGACGCTGCAGGGGTAGTAAGCGTGAAAATACATTGCGAAGACAAGACCGAAGTTGAGGCTCTCGGGGCAAGGAGTTTCGGACATTGGGAAGAATATCCGACCGTTTGTGACCAATATCAACATTTCTGCGGCTTCGCGTCATACATCCAAGGACCCCAGGGTAAGAGCAAGGACGACCTAGGGATGAGTGGGGTAGGCATAAGGTGTTGCCAAAATAATGACTAGTGGGGTCACTTCTAAAAAGGGAATAAAAGTTGAGCAAAGAGAACAAAACGTGGTTGTGAAAACTTATCATTTTTGTCATTTCACATTGTGTTTGGATTTGGAAGCATTGTGAATGTAAATACTTGTACGATGTTTCTGGAGACGTTAGCCGGAGCAATTATCAAGCATATCAAACGATAATACCAAGTTTTCAAATTGCCCCTAACGATGGAAGTTCAAATGCAAAGGAGATGGGTAATTTTCAATATACAATTTCGCCGGTTGGGTAAATTTGTGCCTTGCACAATTCGTTGGAGAAATCTGGCCCAGTTGAAAAAAAAGTAATCAGGAAGACAACGAAACCATTGTGTATTGTAATTCACATACACTATAGTGCCCTTTTTGTGTTGTTGTATTGTAGAACGATGTGCATTGTCTTGTAGATTTATGGATTATAGACAGATACACGAGTTTTCAGATCTTTTCAATTCAATATTGTAAACCTATCAAGAAGACAAAATGAATAAAATCCATCTCGGATTGATCCTTGTGGTTGCTGTGGGTAAGATCACGGTCTGGTGGTACGGCGTTTTGGATACGTCAAAAAACCTATGATTTCTTATATTCTATAGCTTACTGCAATGCAGAAATAATCGAGGATATCGACAAAATGGATATGACGTGTCCAAAGCTCAGAGACGATTGTATGGGTAAGATCTGATACATATACCTGTCACTCGCAAAGTATAGTACATATACTGTCTACCTTATAGGGAGGTATTCCGATGTAGGCGCGGGAGTCAAGGTGGCCACAACAGTCTGTGTCGAGAAAAACAGGCTGTGTGTTCTCGCGAAAAAGGAGGAGGAGGAAAAAAATAAGAAATCTGGGTAACTATGCGTTTTGATTGTATCCTCATCATGTGCAAGTCTCTGTTTCCCAATATCCAAAGTATGCAAAGAAAGTAAAATAAATCGGAAAATTAAAAATCTTTTTACTCAAACTTTTTGCAATAATTATGATTAAGTCATAAAGGAGAAAGGTTGCAAAATCAAGGATAATTGTGGTACTCCCAATAGTCCTCTGTATCCTCCTGAGCGGGTGCCGGTGAAGTATTTGGGTCACAGGCACAAGTACACTTCCTCCCGTCAATGACGCGTGTAAATGTACTCTCCACTTGGGGAATGATTTTCATCTGGAATGTAGCAATGACTTGTGATGTGAGGCGACAAGCTTTAATGGGTATTCGCATTTTGGCGGCACGCCATTGACATTCCCTTTCCGCCAATTCCTGTTTACTGTAGGCTAGTATCCGTTTTAGAAAATCCACTGAATCCACCTGTGGTGATTTGCTGCCTTTACGAATTTCCTCATTGGTACACTCGATGACTTTCTGTGTTACATTGTTTAGACAATTAAAATTCAAAGTGTAGGTTTTCTTAGTTGGCTACCGATTCAATGTTGCAAATTTCATATCTCTTTCGTTCAAAGGAGAATCCAGACTCGGATGATGAGCCACCGTAGACTTTGACCGTGCAAGTGTTACGAATTTGAATGTACTCTGGACTCATGGATTCCTTTTCGCAAGTGGCAAAGCTGGTCGAAAGTTGAGAATTTTGTTGTTGGTTGTCGTCGCAAACAGTCATAAAGAATATGGTCATGTCGCACATGTACCGATCTCGGAGTTCGGACGTTGGACACGTTTGACTCAACATTTTAAGCCAATTTCCAGTGGTTGCTCCATTAGCTTGGTTTCCATTCTCAGACGAAAATATGATGCGTATTAGACAAATAAGAAAAAGCAGGTGTGTAGCCCCTCAGCTTTTGAAGTTGAAGCCAGTGATGAAAAGGATGAGAATGATTGACGTAAGCAAACTGTTTGTATGCAAAAAATGTCATACTAACCTCGAAAACAAAACTTCGCGTTGAATGAAAATGATTGATATATACAAAAAGTGTGTAAATGCAAAGAAGGCACATTTACTATAATTCCAATTGAATAAACTAGCACATCGGGAATATGCATGCAACTATGTAGACAATTGACAGTTTGGCGTTATTAGACTTTTGAATGGGGGTTGCTAACGAACTGGAATTAAAGAATATGCATAATCTATACGTACCAATTAATTACTCACTAATCCATGTAAATTTCGTTGACACCTGTATTCATCATCAATTGGCTTCCCGGGTAAGCAAATTCGTCGTCACTACTCGATGACAACCTCTGGGCTGCCACGTGCAGGCATATGTCGTATCCACTGAGGAAAATAGACACTCGCTGCAAGTATGCATCCACACTCCAATCTGGGTAGAACGGAGCGGCAAAGTCGTATCCTTTATGAATGCTCCATACATTTCCAGCGTTCCTTCCAATTCCGACTCCCCCAGTCTTTTTCCAACATTCACAGGGTGGAACTTAGTTCGAAGTGTGTTAGACAAACCGTCCTTGTCGGATGGTAGGGTGGGAAGCAGTTGGGCCAAAAAGAGAGCCACGTCTTTGAAGTATTCGGCATTAGCCAACTTATTGAAAACGTAGATAGCGAAATCCTCAAGGGATGACCCATCTAACTCCTCTTCGAGATCGAAAAAAAGTTTTGAAAACCGGCAAAGGACTTTGACAATGATTGGGTTCAGGGGAACTGGTTTCTGGAACTTCATGACTTCTCGAAGTTTCACGAAGGTTGTTGAAAAGGTGTCGGAGGCAGTCGTATTGGATGACGGAAGGCCGACGAGGGACCTCAGATGGCATAGACATTGGTGGGATGGCATTGTTTGTAGGGCCAGCAATGCATAGAGGTACATGTAGATGAGTGGAATGTCGAAAACAAAAGGGGAGTCTCCATTGTGCCTCTCATAATTTTGTTTGTCCCGCAAGTACACCTCGCTTCCTTCTCTTGTAATTGAGATGGCATATTCCATCATCACCTCCTCTCTGCTGCTACCCCTTCCAGCAATTGTGTCTGCCACTTCGGCAAGGACGGGTAGGTTTGGAATGATATGTGGATGGTCATGCAGTGCTTTGAGAAATGCCCAAACCCGTGTTGAAATTGGCATTTCATCCGGACAACGATGGTATCTGTCAGCAATGACCACGGCCACCGTAGTGTCCCCATACCCTTCAATCCCAACACTGTTGAGTAAAGCCGATACCTGCTGCAATGCGACCTGCCACGACTCGTAAGCTCCACTAGTCCAATGGATGTCAGGTAGTGTGAACGTCATGTTGGCTCCGGCAACTACAAGCGGCAAAAAGTCGGAGGTTTCCACACTAAAGTGTTTCTGACGTGCGCTGAGTGGCATTGTCACTTTCTCCAGAGTATGTAAGTTTAAGTTTAGATAACTCCAGAAGTTCTTCTTCGCTGATAGTGGCACACCTTTCTATGATAATGTCCATCCAGAGTGGGATAAAGTGAGGTTCGTTGAGTTTGCCACAATGTTTTCCCAGCGGTACAACTTCTTTCCACACCTGTAAACAGGGAACCGTCATTCCCTTTTTCTATTTTTACGATGTAAAGATTAGGTATTTGGTTTTACTATCATGTAGAAACTATATTTATTCCATTTCGTCAATCGATCAATCAAATTAATAAAATAATAACAAAAATCACTGCAAGAACAACGAACAAGTGAATATTTTATGTCTGAGAGAAAATATTTATAGAATGAACAGTTAGATAGGTGTTACAGGATTAGTCCTTTTCTTGGAATCGAAACCTCAAAAGAAAAAGGGCACATCTTATTCAGTAATAAAATGTGCATAGTTAAACATAACCTTGTATGATAGTAAAACCAAATAATCTCTTCACACTACAATCTCTCTCATATCATCTTAAAAGTAGAAACTCACAATCATTTAAAAGCGTTTGCGAATATGTCATGACGTATTAACCAATTCAATTGTGCATAGGCAACTCATAACCTTGTAGTACCTAACCGTCTTTGTCCCTACTGGACACCGTCCCTGCCAGTCGTGTCCCTAAAGCTCACTGTCCTTAATCGTCCGGTCCCTACTGGTCATGTCCCTAATGGTCCACGTCCCTAGTAGTCCGTCCCTACTGGTCTCGTCCCTATTTGTCCGTCCCTAACAGTCGGTAACCCCTAATCTGGCGTACCAATTCTCTCACCAATTGATGATGCTTGATGGGTCAACGTTGATTGAAACTTCCAGCCAAGGGGCATCCCAGGTGATTCAAAAGAAGGGAAATGCCAAAAATGCAACTTGAAGAAAATTTTTATTCTGCACTTCATAAGGATATTTGACTGTGGAGTGTAAAAAAGCACAGCTGGTGTAAATTCAATTCCCACAGTAAAAATTATAAATCGTTCAAAGCGCAGTGGTAAGTTACAGACATGTGTTGGGCGGACATGAGCCATTCTGGATCCCACATCCCCTCGAATCCTTGTAAAATGTACGTTACTATGTTTACCACGGCGTCACTGTCGACATCGTAAACTTCATCTTCATGCAGAACTCCGTTAATGCCCGCTATGAACCACCAAAAACGTTCCATAATATGTAAATGTATTTATGGTTCATGTGGAAATAGAGTAGTGTTTGCTTCGTACTCCTGCTCCAGATATCAATATAATTCTGCATCATGCGCATATTCATTCAAGTAAGTGGGTTAAGCATGGGTTAAGCATTAAAAAGTTAAGTCATATCTGAAAAATTAAAGGATATTTAGGACACCCTCGAAATATAAATTTGCAAAACCCAAGCACTCCTATTTTCCACTACTCCATACTTTCATTTCCATGAAACTGTATCTCATTTCTATTCATTCAACGAAAATGCGCGTCCCAGCTTCCTCCTGTATTTTAATTTTGCTCGTGGCCCTACAACCAATCATGTGCTTGAAGAATAAGGCTACAATTTTTCGGCATGTCGACTGTAAGAAAGAGTGACAGACAGTCGTGTAGTATAGAATCGGATAAATTAATCAATTCTTGCAGGGCATAAACACTAACCTTTGTATGTCCCTGAGCCACTAACCGGGAGCAGTAGTGACGGGTACCAAGGACCTTATGACTCCAGCAATGCTGGTACTGCAGACAGGGGTGAGACTAGTGGAACCGGCAATCCTGGGATGCTCGTCGGTTTTGGCCCTACAGGTGGGTCAGACTCAAACATGAATATGCAGGACGTTGACAACCGTGATGAAGATGATTGCTGTCAACTTATAACTCCTTCCATTTCGACATTGTCTGGCCTCATAGCTTCTCCATCAGATTGAGATTATCGCTTTAATCGAATTCATATCTACGTTACAATGTTTAGCTTAATGGCGACAATGTCTAATACATTTGCCAATAACACAATGGGATCCAACTAAATATTTTTCTAGTACAAATGCAATTGTTCTTTTCTTCCGGGTTGTCATCATGCCAACATCATTATCTACTACTCCGTCCACATCTTTTCATCCCACCACACATCCATTCATCATGGGGACTGCAATGGTATGCTTCGCTCTGGTGTACGCCGCAGGTTGCGGAACCACCCTCCTCACCCTCCTTCTATGGAACATGACAACAACCTCACCACACACACGTGACGGAGGAGGAATAGGAGAGCGCCCTACTGTAGTTGAGGAAGATCCTATCTTCAAAGGTTTCAAAAACTTGTCCCACGACGATCCACAACTTCTAACTTACATCCGCAAGTTTCACATCCAACCTCCATCGGTTCTCAATGGTAGCAATGGCTCGTCTTATAAGCTGACAAAGCCCATCGAACCAGTTCCTACTACCTTATTGAGGGCCTTGCAACGAAAAGTGGGACTGAAAAATATGGTAAATTTCCTTCATCCGACGCAACAAGAAGGAGCACATATTCCTAATTTGTGTTCCCTTCCCCTTGTTTAGCGCCACGGCTTTTTTGTCGAATGTGGGGCCCATGACGGGGAGTTTCAATCCAACACCCTTGCTCTGGAACATCATTTCGGGTGGAAGGGACTCCTCATAGAACCATCCCCAACCTTCTTTTCAAAACTGAAATCCAAAGGTAGGATAGGATCCACGTTGTCTGACGTCTGTCTCTCCTCTCGTCCAGAGAAGGTGGAGTTGTTGCGAAACATAGTGGGTAATCCGGGAGGATCGCGGCTCATGTTTAAGGCAACACACGGTTTCTGGTGAGTGGTTTATGATCATGATCTATTGGCAGCACAATCAACGAAAGGTCGTTATTCATCTTTCCCACACTTGTTTTTAGCAAGGAGACCACGTGTCGGATGGTCACGTGGATTGCTTTCCTTTAGCCACCGTTCTGAGGTCCGTAAACGTGAGTAGTGTGGACTTCCTCAGTTTGGATGTTGAAGGCAACGAGTACAAAGTCCTCTCTGTGTTCCCCTTCAAGGAAATTGAGATCAAGGTAGAACATTGTTTAAAGAGCCAAAATTTGAGCATAATTTTGAGGCGAGTTTTCATATTTAGGTGATACAAGTGGAACACCTGAACGTCCCGGAGGGAGAGGAAACCCTGCAGAAGTTATTGGAAGACAATGGGTATGAGCTAAGACTCCCATCTCCGCCATCAGGATGGGATTACATATTTGCCAAAAGATGAAAAACGTTTGATGGATCTATGTTATCTAAATTTGCCACAGAATTAAAACGGGAAAGTCAACAAGGAAGTAAGTTGTAAGGAATCATGATGACATTGTCCATAGGGCGTCAAATCTTGAAAATGTAGCCTTTAATATTCACCTTAGTGTTCCCTACATTTCAAATGTATACTTCTTAAAATCAAAGTTTGAATCTTGGCACACCTAATAATCCGCGTCGATGTAGTAGTCATCTCCATACCCTTGGTTACTCCTGTTAGCTCCACACGGGCAGCTTGGGCAGGATGGGCAGGTGGTGGCACTGGGACAAGCGGGACACCTTTGATTCGATCCGCTTAAGCATGGCGGGCAGGCTGGAGCGCTGGGGCACCTAGGGCAAGCTGGACAGGTGGGATACCCACCTGGTCTAGACGTGGTTGTAATGCTTGGTGTCGTTTGTCCGCCAGAAGGTGGCGTTCCATAGACATTCCTCACCCCATTTTCCCTACAAAGCCGCACCTGTTCATTTGGTACAGCTGTGAAGAGCATTCGTGCCACAGCTGCGGCTTCTCTAATCACCATTCGCATCCCAGACAGCTGATGCCAGTCGATGTGACAATGCAGGGGCCAAACCCCCGGGTTGTCAGCGACAAATCGGATTATGACATACGACAGTTCCTTCACCATGATAGTATCCCTCTTGACAGGTGACGATAGTCGCTTCTGTTTGACACTGGCATTGTAGACGCCAGGACCAGCGGCAACCGGCCAAAAGTGGTGACCGTGAAGATGAATCGGATGAGGGCCCCTCGGGAGGTTGTTTATCACAATGTCCACCACCTGCCCGTATTCAACCTCAAGGAAGGGCGTAGTTAAAGGAAACATTTCGTTGTCCAGCATCCTCATCAGGAGAGGCTTACTCCTTGGTGGCATTCTGAATGGGACGCCGTTAAACGTGGCTCGTCTCAGCCCGTCAGGCATGTCTGTAAAATCCAAGTTTAGGACGTGAAGGACATCCGCCTTCGACGGAGGAGCCATGGTCCGTTTTGCTTTCACAGCTGAGCTTGTCAAATATGCGGTATCCCTCGGAATGCTAGGAACCCGGGTTGTGTACGGGAATGCCTCAAACGTGGGTACGACCTCCGTCACATTCTTTCCTCCAGAGACATTGCGAATTATCCGCATTGACTCACCTAGCGCTCTGGAAGCTGGGACATAGCGGATGAGACCTACGATGGTTTTTATAATGCCGCCTGGATTTGGGTTGATGTTTTGGTAGTTTGCGGGAAGGTACATGAATTCCGTCCGAATGTTTGCTAGGATGAAATATTCCGACTTTTCCTGGCCCCCGGAATGTTCCAGTATTAGGGAGTACCTCTGACCTGCTCCGAGATAGACACCATTGGTGACCGCTTGATGATTACTCTCGACTCCGTCCGCCTCCATGACCTTGAGTTTGTGTCCCTCAATCGTGAAATTGTAGGTGGAGTAACCACCCACGTTAGCAACACGGAGTTTGTTCACTTCACCCCTTCTCAGGTTGAAGACGGGGTACTTTTGTTGGCGCGTGTCGCAAGGCAGGGTTGTGTGAGTGCAATCGAACCTCCCAACGCCGTTCATGAGGCCAGAGTTTGGAAAGGGTGGGGCTCCTCGGCTTGCAGGGGAAAGATGCCATTTCTGCAGAAAATAGGAATGAGGGATTTGTATACATTGAAAATGTTGACTAGCTGCCTTACGTCATTGTCATGGGCGCTTTTGTGATACCATTCCTGAAGTGCGATGTACATCTCAGCATCAAAGTAATAGTCGTCCTTGATGTTGTGAACGAGAATGAGACCCCACATTCCCTCCGTATATTGACTTCCCACGTGGGAGTGATACCTGGATTCGTAAATTAAAAAATCAGCTGATCGTCTAAACTCTTAATGACGGGCATTACCAAAATGTGCCAGCATGCTGAACAGGAAATCGATAAACCTGCTTACTCCCTGCTGGAATGGGGCATTGTGAGACGGAGGCAGGTCCATCCTCGAATGGAGTCCCGGCTTGTGGGATCCCATGCCAGTGGATCGTGGTCGTTTGATTGTCTGTAATCTTGTTGTTAACAGTGATCTCAAGGATGTCCCCTGGAAGAGCGTGGATCGTGGGTCCGGGAAACTTCCCATTGATCCCAAGAATATGACTCACTCGAACGCCATCTGGGCTCCCTGTGATGTAGCCAACGTCGAAGGTGTGCTTCACAACGTTCTCTAATTTTGGATCAGCTGTCGATCCTGAGACCAAAAGAAAAAAGTATGTGACCCTTCCGTTCCCTATGAAGGGCCTTTGTCGTATTGTCATTTACTCTGCTGGACACATGATCCCATGTTGGACTTTGGTCGACTACAGTCCGAAGTTGAACATGCACAACCCAGTTTGCCCTTGATCCATGATGAGTAGAACATGACCTCTGAATAAACCGCAGGATTCGCTCTGGGACCCCCATACTCAAACATGTTGACCCCACACAACTTTTGCTCTCTTTCCATACAAATGAGTGGGCCTCCAGCGTAACCTGCGAAAGAAAGAAAAAGTAAAATTAAGATGCAAAATTTGTGACATTTAGTACCTCGGCAGTTTGATTGAGGCGCACTGCTTTTTGGTGCACACCTAAGTTCGTCCAGAACCCTCAAATTAACTGTGTCATTTATGGGTTGGAGCCGAGGCATCCCTAGCAGCTCAGATTCCACGCCGTACTCAAGTAACCCCCATCCGTAAGATGTGCTAAGACCTGAGGAAAATTTGAAATGAGGCATTTCAAGACGGGCTAATTTATGTATTAAAATAACCCACTTGGCGCCTCTCTCCGACTTCCAACCATCTCCACAGTGGTAACCCTCGACGGAGGAGTCGACAAGAGTAGGAGTCCAATGTCATAGCGATGCACCCTTTGTCTGTACGACTCATGGGGCATGGCGACATCCTCCTGCTTAACCGCATAACTGTTCCCATTCCCCCATTTGAGAGTGACGTCGTTCATGTCCACCCTCAGAAGACATTGTGCTGCTGTGAGGATCACAAAAGGATGGATGAAGGACCCTTGGCAGAAGGTGACCCCGGTCCCTGTTTGAACAAAGTCCACGACGTATGGCGTGGACGTGACGGACATTTTCCGATGCTGTCTTGTAACTTACTATCTTAAATTTGCCATACAGTTTTTAAATGAAACATTCTTTATTGAGCAAGAGGTTAAACTGTGTTGAACTTCATTGATTCATTGGAAATTTTCCACAAATTTTCCTAACTTTTCGTTGAATTGAGTCGAATGACTTTGGTGGTATATGAAGCATGATGCTTCTAAGCTTGAGTCACTCTAAGCAAGAGTTGCAAAATCTTCTTTCTCGAATCAAAGGACGACCTTGTCCTTCAACGTAGTCTTTGCAAAACATTTATATCATCTATTCGCATGCTACAAACTCATGCACTATATAAAACTCTCTTTTGAGTCTCTTCACAGAAATCTTTAATACATTTGGTAGGTGTCAAAGGAGTTAGTATAGGAAAGAAGGAATGTGAATAAATGTATGACCCATCGCATGTTCATTTAAATCTGACTCATTTAAGATTCTCAAACATTAACACATAGTATCTAAAGGATGGGTGGACAACCAAATTGGCATCTAATTAAGTATACCGTATTAATGGGAATTGGAGGTGGCTATATATGTCAGTCACATTATTTTTCGACTGCTTTTTTAGTCGAAGGCTCAATGAACCAGGAAGCGGAAAGGAGGATTTGTGTCAAAAGTTACAGAATGACCATTGTCCTCAAAAAAGTTGTATTGTCATACACAATTGTCAATAATCTATGTGTCCATTTTATCTACATTTCATTAATGTGCAACTTTGCCTGCCGGCATGAAGAACCCTTACCACGTTAAGCCCGCTATCCACCTACCTGAGGGTTTGGAGCATGGACAGGAACGTACAGACTGTAATCCACGCCAGATCATGAATCCCAATGGAGCAACTTGAGATTATGCCACAGCAGAGTACATTAAATCAGCAGACTCATAAAATGAGACAATGCTTGTAATGCTTGCTAATCTTGTGACTTATTTTTTTTAAAATTCCTGAAATTTTCCAGAGAGGCGAGAGGACGGAATTTGCACATTGTCCTTGCAGCCTCACAGAAAGGAAT
This sequence comes from Isotomiella paraminor, assembly GCA_034699605.1. Classification (NCBI taxonomy): domain Eukaryota; kingdom Metazoa; phylum Arthropoda; class Collembola; order Entomobryomorpha; family Isotomidae; genus Isotomiella; species Isotomiella paraminor. Next base: position 20,777 of record JAQGCL010000019.1, on the reverse strand, counting down.
CAACCATTCCACACGATCCTTGTCGTTTTGGGGTCCATCATAAATCAAACTACGCAACACAGATGGCGCCTTGCACAAATTTGGTAGGAGTTAGAGTTACATGCACCTGTCTCAATTTCATGTCGGCAAAATGGCTTTCTCCCAACTGTAAGGGAATTGAGTGCCAAATGAGAAAACAAAATAATGAAACGTCATTGGGATATGCCATAGGGAGAAATTGTTTTGGAAAAACATTCTCGGGTCGGGTAACCCTCACCTATGTAGCAGATGAGGGACTCTGTTTCCCAGAAAAGGGTAGCGTGGCATTGCACGGGGAAAAGCTCGGTTGAGGGATGTATCGTTTCCGTTCATAGATTCCTTAATCTTGTAGCACTTATCTAGTGCTCTATTAAAATCAATCTCGCAGTCTTGTGGCTGTACAATTAAGTATGCTTGATGTATTGTGACGTCTTGGTTAAGTTAAAACCCCAGGAGAAAGGCAACAGGCGCCAACAAAATTTCCTGGAATTTCCTGAATGGGAAGTACCTTTCCATGTTTTTTTCAAAATAGACATTGGGTGTTGGGTGGGCGTATTGGATTGTATAATAGCATTTAGTCAAAATCAGCCGTTTCACGGTACCCTGTCCATTGCTTTCGTTGTATGCTGTGATGATCCTGACCATTGTTTGCAGATTTTAATCATAACCGACAGAGTCAGATAGGTAGGTATGCTCATTAAACTTAGTTATAATTTATATAAAACACATCCAAAAATACCCCACAATTACTAGCTCATTCACCCTCCTTCCTACGAGGCACCTGACACTAAAGTGTCCATAATGGCTTTCTCCCAAATGTAAGGGACTGCATTGCCAAATTACATGAAATAATGAAACTATACGATAGGATAATGATGTTTTCAAAAACTCCAATAGTCCTCACATATGGAACAGGTGAGCGGTTTTGGTTATTGTCCACATTTGGGACAATAACCGAATAATATAACGAGAGATGAGACATCAGTATCATGAAATAAAATGTCTAACTATGAAGATATGTACACAAGATTTTATAGATAATCAAAATATGTTTATTTGCATACAAAATATCTACTTACAAATTAGTTGCCTGAACTTATTGGATATTTAAAACAACTTTCATTGAAGAGCTTTCTGCAGTTCTTCAATGAGCCGATGGGCCTTTGTTAATTGAGTTTTGAAGGAATTGAGTTTCTGTTTCCATGAGGAGGGTAGTATGACATTTTGACGGGAAAACCTTCTAACATCTTGTATCGTCTCCATTTATCCGTTTAGGTGCTTACACGCTTTTCACAGTTGTACTAATTTTTTTTCGCACTCTTACACGGTTTATACAATTAAACTTGTTGAAACCTTTTTGCCCCAAGCATTATCCTTCTTATGACTCTTTTTCTGAATCTACGGGAACATTATAATTTCTTCTGAAATTCTAAACCGAACTTTTTCATTAAGAGTGCTCAAATGTATTGTGCCGATTATGCAATTTAGTTTGAAGCTCTACTTTTCAATTTTGGGCATAGGGTTTTAGTCATTTGTTTTTGTGAATCACAAGTGAGATAAAAGTCATACATGGTAACCCATTAATGTTGAAGTACCCAGGCTCACTTCATCCTTTATACCTATAATACCGAAAGAAATGTAGTGTGTAGGATTATAATTTCATGCACATTGCGTCTGTTATGTATCTATGTATGTATACATTTGTAAACGTTTTAAGTTAGTGTATGCCCGATTCCCAATTTGTACTGTGCTTAATAAAACATATATTTGTGATACGAATACACATGTTTCATTTTGCATGTAAACCAACAACTTCAAAAATGTGATGCTTTTTCCTTGTCGCATACAAAGAAGAGGAGGCCACGAAGCATATCAAGTACAACGCTGAATTTTGGCGAAAACAAAAAACAACCGATGTACCACTGGTACTATAGTTATGGATCGAATCGATAATCACATTGTGTAAGCATTATCCATAGCCAATGAAGAACACAAAAGCAGAAACGTAGTTAGCATAACAAAACAAAAATACGAATTGCTTTCGACATGAAAAAAAGAAATGTGTTGCGAGATATGTAGTGGCGATGTTGATGATGCAGGCTACTGATGTGTACCAACCAAATGCCTAATAATATTTACGCAAACTATAAATGAAGAGTTTGCGTGTGGAACTGGAAATGCAAGGAGAGGATTGACTCCTCCGTATAGTTATCGGATTGATAATTTATGACATATACATACTTAATATGTGTGAATCCGTCTCTTCCCTTTTTGTAACCACTGCAGTGTGAAGTTGCTCACTCTGATATGGATATGTCAAATTTCATACATATATGATATATGCATGCATTGCTACTTCCAACCTCACTCACATGTGTTTCGCACACTCCAATTCTTTTTGTTTTAAATAAAATAGAAGACTTTAACGGCAAAAATATTAGGACTTTTAATTGGTAAAGGCAGCGCCAACATTTTAGCAAACCCCTGACCCTTTATTTGCCTATACACAAGGACAGGTATACATACAAATAGCGGAACAACCTAATTTATACTTGAAAGGCAGATTGTATTTATTTTATGTATTTTATTTTATTAATGTTGCAGTTTGCTGAGTTTGGACTACGTCCCAAATTTCACTCCCTCCCTGCTCCCTGTCGACAAAGTCTCATTGTTCATATGGGCGTTGACTTTGTAGGGAACCCCTCCACCCCCTCTGGTTCGCGAGGGAAGACGTTGAGTTAAGACACACCCGGGGGATTTATGAGTGTCCACCTAGTCTTGGTAAGTCTTGTCGTAAATCGTAACCAACTGTATGTCTTGACCGTCCAAGTGTGAGGCAATGACTTTGCATTTCAGTAACCACTGGGACTCCTTCGTGAGCGTCCATATTAACCCCATTGTCACTGCTTCCCTTGGAGTGACCACGCAGCTCCATTGTAAGTATTCCCCAGTAAAAATGTTGGGATGGTGAGCAGCTGATCTTTTCGTTCTCAGTTGTTTTAGCCCTGCCAAATATTATTCCATCGTCGACAATCGCAAGACGAAAGACGCCACGTCACAACAACACTAAGAGTGTAGAAAAGGAGAGCCGGAAATACTTTCACTTGGGTAGACATACCTCCATTTCATACCGCCATAGACATAGACATTTCATAGACATACCGCCATTTCAAATATAACTTTGTTTACTCAACTTTCCACAGAACTGCCTTTTTGACATCGAAAATAGCATATCGACACCAATTCCAATCGGGGTGGAAATTGAAGTAGGTCCCCTGTTCATCATGGACGCCGAGTTGGTCCGTGAAGAAGCTTGTTTTCCCCGTTGCGAATATCGATGGAGGTACAAGGGGACTTCGGCATTTCAAATGGATGACCTTTGGGGAACGGTTGGGGAATTTTGGGGAACATACTTCCGTTCCACGCGGGATAGGCAGGCAATACGTTACCGTGACTACAAACGGTACATCAACTACGTCACCACCAGAGATGAAAAAGGCCACCATGCCACCTTAGCAGGGTCTATTCGTAGCCCCTTTACGTTCGACTACTACAACTTCCATCTTGGTGCCGGTGAGAAACTGAACTTAATTCCACATGGCAATAACACCCCCCTTCCGTACGACACACTCCTAAATTATAAGTTGAAAGTTTGTGACACCATCGTCACTAAACTGCAAGGACAAGGACAAGTAAATTCTGGCATTACTGCTGCCGTGTTCAACAATTACCCCTGCGTGCTAATTTGGATTCCAGAACTGGCTGCAGAAAGTCATGTCCAGGAAAATTGGATCGTCTTAGCCATGTCTTACTTTGTTGCGTTTGCAAATAACAACGCCAAACGTAATGGGATTCCCGTTGAACTCCTACAGAGGTCTAGCTTTGGACACAACCAACCAAGTATTGCAGAAATGAAAACATGCTTCAGGCTCAATATTGGACTGGTTCCAGACAAATATACAGATGTGATAGTTACAAGTCTACATGATCTGGGCAAATTTCTAGCTTCGCTTAAAATGAGGAACAATCCCGAAGCACTGAAAGTATCGCAATGCGATTATGATGAACTCGTGTTGGCCGTACAATCCAGCCAGGTCCTTTTGGATGCTCAGCGAAGCAAGTTGCTAAAGGCATGTAACAAGGGTAAATACTTTCGCGTTCTTATCGACAAATTCCTAAAACACATCGTAACCACCATGAAACATAGAGAATGGTTGTGTGACCTGGTGGCTACTGAATTAGACAAGTCAGCGCCATGTTTACAGGAACCATTGCTGAAACTGATAACTCATTATATCAGCCCCAATCAAGCCGTACCAGTGGTCCTGGATATGGGGTCCCCAAAGGATTGGGGCAGGCCGGAAGACCCCGCTGTCGGCCAAGACCAAACGTTCTGGAAAGTGGTGTCACTTGTGTTCACATCACTGCAAAGTACCGACTCAAATTGCACTCTGGCTGGGCTGTACGCCTCACTTGAAAGAGCCAATTTGAAGTTCATCCAGTCCTGCAATGACAGTAAAGATGAAGGTGACCAAGGGGTCGACTACGGCAGCAGCAGTGACTACGAGGAGGAAGAAGACGATACCCAAGATGGGCCAGTAAATACGTTACTCTGCTCGAGAAAGCTGATTGTCGCTACGGGGATGAGAGCCATCAACATAACCCACACACTTGCCCTAATGGCTGCCCAAAAGAAGGGCCTCAATTTGACGGTCGACTCTACTTTCATGTACTACGAAACAGCAGCCGCTGTCAAATACGCTATCAATCTACAGTCGTCCTTGGGCAATAATACGCTGAATGTGACCAACAAAGATGCCAAACTCGTTTACTTGGATATCACGCATTGTGCCGTTGACGGTCTTAAGGAAGTGAAGCTGGACAAATTTGATAACATCGATAGCGCAACAACGATTGTGGTTCTGGATTATACCAGTGCTCAAACCTGTCACATCAAAGAGTATGTTGAATACTTCCGGCATAAATGCTTTGTTCTTTTTCTTGTTAGCAGCGGTCTCAAGAATGAGCAGTTTGGAGCTGATTTGAATCCATATGGAACAATTCGAATTGTATCCAAGGATGGCTGGGAAGTCGTCAACCACTTGTACGAAGCCGCCTTAAAATTACTAAAGACCTACAAGGAGAAACTGCCTATTAAGTGTCACAAAATTCGGAGAGCATACAAAGCTATTGGGGCGCTACCCTCCTCTCTTAACATGTTCAGTTATCCAGTGAAGTCCAATGCACAGAGAACAGCAGCAGACATACTTGGTACTCCTTATGGCACACTATTACAACAACGCGGACCTGCGGGTTTGCGGGCTGATGCTGCGGCCATGTTACCACCATCCGTAGCAGCGCCATCGCTTTCATCAGCATTAGATGTAGCAATGGAATATGCAGGCAGGGATAATATGCAGGTAGTATACGTTAATAGAATAATAGAATAGGATGTCAAAAAAGCATAAGTAGAGAGGTTTTTTGATCACCACATTTTGAGCGTCAGGTGCCAAAATAAAATAGCCTATACAATTTGCATTATCAAACAGCCACCTTATTTGTTGTAATCACCATCTCCACAGGAAAACTGTGGACGCCATTGGCCAAATCGTTGTCCTGAGTTAACTGTGGACGCTCCTGGTAAACTAGCCAAGACGTTCTAATTGAAGTTCACATGCTAGTTTTCTTCCTACTCCTATCCTATCTTTCCTGTCAAAATGAACAACACCGTTCCTGCCTATCCCAACTTTTAAGAACTTGGTATTTTTGTGTCCTACAAAATACACGGGACATGGCCAAACGATATACATTTACAATGAAAAGCTTGGCACACCTTTTCTCTAATCAGAAGAAATCATTGCAACCACTACTCCTTTTGACACGTCTGTCGCGTTTTACTATGGTCATTTACTATTTTATAGCGGGAATAATCCTCTACGTTTCCCGGCATTTGGCGTTACGTCACGAAAGCCAATGTCACCAATACGTTTGGACCAATCGACTTTGGCTTTCAGTTCCCGAATTTCATGCTCTTTTATTTTCCGCTGGTTTTGGCGTATCCAGACTTGAGATAAGCGATAGTCTGGTTGTAACAGTTAATGGTGGTACGCATACCATCCAATTTCACCTGCATAACTTTCAGGCGTTTTATCAGCGTAACTAATAAAATCTGCTTCAATCTAATGATTGCGAAACATTGAATAGAATAATAGACATATCAACTTGTACAACATTCGCATACCTCAGACTCATGCAATACATATTCATATATAAAGCTCTTTCAAACATCTTTACCAAAATCCATAAGCTTCTTTAATGCCTTTGGTTGGTGTCGGCTTTAGAACTTGTTTTTGTGTATTACTAAAAACTCTGAATTCATCAAACAACCATGATTCATTATACGTCCGCATCGCATGCTCATTAAAATCTGGCTCATGTTAAGTTCTCAAACGTTGAGACATAGCAAGGGATATGTGCTCGAAAACATGATATCCGTTAATGACCACATTCATTAACACCAATAGAATTTGTAGTACAACAAACCAGGAAACGGAAGGGAGCAATGGTTTTAAAAGGTACAATAGCCATTGTTCCTTAAGCCCGAATACACAATTATGTCGGTTAGGTGTCCATTGTACCTACGTTTCATTCAATTGCAAATTTCCTTGCCGTCATGACGATCCGTTACGACTGATGGGCCCTTGTCCACCTGGGGATTGGCATAGGAGACGGAACGTACCCAGAATAACCGACTGTCATCTATCAACGCCTGATCATGAGTCACAAAGAAGCAACTTGCCATCGTACGGTAAATAAAATTTAATAAAAACAGCAAACTCGTAGAGACTCATTAAAACAATGCCAATCAAGTCTCTTAATTCTTCAAAAATTTTCAGATGGCAGAGACAGGAGAGAACGGAACTTACAGATGGCCCTTGCAGCCTTCCACGTAACAACCCTTCCACTCAAACATCGTCGTTTTGGGCTACATCATAAATCATGCTGCGGAATACAGATGTCGCCTTGTACAAATTTGGTAGGGGTTAGGTAGATGTGTCCCAAAAATATTTATAAGTCTCTGACCATCTATTGTGTAGAGATGCTCATGATAATTGGTAAAGGCAAGGTATTCATAATGGCTTTCTCCCAACTGTAAGGGACTGGATTGCCACAATAATGAAACTAATGAATAAATCTGATGGGACCAGGTGTTTTGAAAAACTATTCGGTTAAGTTAACCTATTCAACAGGGGATCGCATATGTGGCACCCTCTGGTGGCTTCTCCTGGATGCGAGCGAGTTAGGCCCATTTCATCACTGTCGTTCTTGGAGATTCCTTAATCTTGCACTTTTTATGACGATAGTAGAATCAGTCTTACAGTCTCGCATCTGTCGTCGCATTCCTTCGGGCAGATTATTTTTACCAACTTCTCTGCACATCTTGTGTAACATAAGTTTTTTTGAAGAGAGGGCAAGGAATCTACAGTTTCTTGTTTTTGTTCCGTTCAAATAATTACTAGGCAAGTTTTCGCTTCAATTTCAATCTCGAAGGTTTGAACCACGCCTCACAAGTTAGAAGCTATTGTAACATTAGTATCTCGTCGATTATGGTTCGTTAGACACCTTCCCTCAACCAATGGGAACAATATAATTTTTTTCTTAAATTCTAAAGAGTGAAACATGGCCGTCGCATTAGGTGTGTTCCAGTGTATGGGACATGCTAATTAATGCAAGTTTGAAGTTGCAAGGCGGGTAGGTGTCGGTTTTTAGTTTATTTGTTAGAGGAAACCTCACAGTTGATAGGTCTTATAGCACTAGGAGGGACTATACCAATGCCAACAGTTATAACATTCCTTAAAAAAGCAGCCGTTTTGCTGTACCCTGTGTTCTTGTAGTTTTGTGCACATTAATTCTGTTATGTATCCATTTCTACACATATTTATTTGTATATCCGTTAAAACAAATTGTTATCGGGCTAATAAATATCTCTGTAATACAAATACACACGTTTCATACTTCCCATAAATCAATAACTTAAATCGTGGTGACTATCATGTACAACGTTCAAGTAAATCGAAACAGCGATGAAAATTAAAAATTCTAACTCCGTGCAAACAAAAAAATAAGCTGCCTTTCAAATCATTGTCTCCACTGATAAAAACACCGGTCGATAATTTCAATGTCCATATTTCTTATACAAGAAACTCTCTGTAGTTTAATATGTTGGTGAATACAAACACACCCGACATACACCATTGGCCATAGACATGCAGCGAATCCATAATCACGTTGTGTACGCATTCGACATAACCAAATGGGAGCATAAACAAAAGCGTCTGAGCAGAAACGATGTTTTGTCATAACAAAACAAAAGTATGAGCTGTTTTGCAATTCAAACCACTCGACCAAGGCTAATATTTGGTTTTATTTTTCCATGCATGCGAAACTCTACTTTGCAATGTCCATTTGTAGTCTGCTTTAGGTATACCCATTGGACAGAAACACTTGCACGCAATTCACCTTCAATTGGTTTTGGACAAAAACAGCCACTTATATGCTCACAAAGAGTGCTGATAATTACACTTTACCACCAACACCGTGCTACAATCCAATTCGCATAGAACAAAAAGTTTGAGGCTGAAAAGAACTATTGTAAGCTTTGAACTTTAAAAGTGTCTAGAATAACCATTAGGACATTATCATCGGGAATCCATATCGATTTTCCATTTGTGACGGGAATAGTTCATGCCAGTCACAACATTTGAGTATTTGTCTTTCTTTTAGAATGATAAACAGCTTCACAGTGCAATAAACTCTTCAAAATGTTCAGGAATATTCTCAAATATTTTGTCACAATCTGGGTTTATGGTAGGCTCAGAAAAAAACTTATACAAGTGGCCTACAGACTTAATGTTTCCGGCAATTGTTGTACATTTCAGAAATGGCAGAATCCTCCAGAATCAACCTCCGAATTCCAGGAGAATGGGAGCCCCATGTTCAAACTTTCATGGTGTATCCAGCCTCTGCAAGTATTTGGGGGTCTAAACTATTGAACAAAGTTCGAGATGACATTGTCGAAATTGCTAAGGCCGTGGCACGCTTTGAGCCAGTCACCTTAATTGTGAACCCTGCCCAACCGTCTGGAGCCAAGGCAAAGTTGGGTTCGGAGGGTATGAAGAACATCTCTATTTTGGAAATGCCCGTCAACGATTTGTGGGCAAGGGACACTCTCCCAGTGTTTGGGGTTTCCGGGGAAGACGGTGAAGAAGAGTTGGTGGGGGTTGACCTGAATTTCAATGGCTGGGGTAACAAGCAGGTCCACGACAAAGACGGGAAGCTTGCACAACGATTCCTGGAAAACAATGGGATTCCTCGAGTAACAACTAAGATCGTTGGAGAGGGTGGATCCTTTGAATTTGATGGAAATGGGACTTTGTTGGTGACCCTCAGCAGCATCTTGAACAAAAACAGGTTGGCAAATTTAGCTCAATTTGCTTTACTTAAATGACTTACTTTTGTTAATAGAAACCCGGAATTCACAACAAAGGAATCAATAGACGAAGCCCTTAAGGCCCTTTTCAAAGTCCAAAAAATCATACGGTTCAAAGGCGTATACGATAAGGACATTACGGACGCTCATGTGGACTCCATGGTACGATTTGCAGAGCCAGGAGTCGTCGTTGTGAGCAAACCCTATCACGACAATTCTCCGGATGAATGGTCCCAAGCCTACGATGACGTCATGAAGGTACTTGGAGAAGAGAAGGACGCTGGTGGCAACAGTTTCAAAATCGTGGAGTTGGAAGAACCCAATCCAGACAGTCTCAACGTCTCCCGGGCGGACGCATCCTCATTTCTGTCATCTTATGTAAATTTCCTTGTTGTCAATGGGGGTGTGATAATCCCAGAATTTGGAAGTCCGATTGCTGACGAAAATGCTAAAAAGATTCTGCAAGAACTCTATCCTTCGAGGGAGATTGTAGGGGTACCAATACTAAATTTGGCGACCGGAGGTGGGGGTATTCATTGTGCTACGCATGACATGCCCAAATCAACTTTCGGTGGATTGAAGAGTGGAGCTGAAAGGATGGGCTACGGCTTTGGGACGACGAGGTCTTCGTCCACGTGTTGTCGGTAGGGTTCTTAAGCTATTCCATGATCACATTTAACAACAAACAATGCTTTTCTTATTGCTTTCAAAATAATATGCGTCAGTGTATCAGCATCATATTGATTGTAGTCGTGACTAAAAACGTTGAATAAATGCCGTAATGTCCAACACATAATATGCTAGTATTAGTCAATTTGTTCAATTGTAATATTTCTTTTGCAAACGTTTTTTGGACAACTCGACATATATTTCTATATAGTGCACGGATTATCAAAGCAGTATGTAGTAGTACACATTAGCCAAGACTCATCTCCGTTGTCGTTCGTCAATAACCATAGTTCTCGCATCTTGGACAGTTGGGTACGGTTGGGCACCCTGGACATGTGGGATACAATCCGGGCCAATACATTGGACTGCTATTGGTACCACGACCAACAGCTGTCGGACCGTCCACAGTGCCGGATGGCGAACCAAAGACATTCCTTACTCCTAGACTAACGTTAAGAATGCGCTGCTTTACGACAAAGTATTCGACGGAAAACTCGTTCAGATCTTAAAGTAGCTATGTGCAGACAGGCCGTAACAATTTCTAGTTTATGTATCCTTCATTCACTTACAATGGGATATCCACTTTATGGGTTCCAAGTTGGTGTTGTTATTTGGTTAACCACAATAGTGTGGGTGCGTTAAACTTTACTATGCCGCTAAAAGTTAACTCGGTTGCAAGCATTGTCCACCCTTCTAATGTCCCAATCTGTAGCTTTGGTAGAGAATTGTAGTGGATAGCAATAAAACACCATCACCATCTGCTATATGAGCTTCGATTCCAACCCAAAGTCAACCTGGGACATGGGACGTTGGATTCAATTGTGTCAGTTGGTAGGCAGGAATGAATACGCCGTTGAACTTCATTTCCAGTTTCATGGCAGCCTTCCCCTTTCCTTCCCCTCCTCCACACTTACAAGCAGGAAAACAACATGGTGCCCGGCAACGCAAGAAGGGTGGAAGGTTCAGGTCTAACCAACGAAAGCGGAAGAATTCCTGAGTGATCTTCATCATCACGAATCTCTTCTGCCTGAGAAACAAAGCCAGGAAATTAAGAGTTTTGTGAATATTTTGCGTTCTGAATTCAATAGATATGCGGCATATATTTCTGCATACTTTAATGTTTTGATTGATTTCCATACTTATGAATAAACTTGTTTACAGTTTGACTTTAATCGGTTACAACTCTGTGCTAGTGTTGAAGGCAGTTGCATATGACTCTATGGCTGAGGGTTTATGTACTCGCACACTACTCCACTTAAAGTTTCGCAGTTGAAATCGTTGATTTCGATTGCTCCATCGCCCCTAAACCTCCGGAATTCCACGCAATGCTCCCTTCCCCACGCATTGTCTGGTTGGTCAGGTCTTGTAAATAATGAGTTTGGAAATGGCCGCCCTGATTCCGTAAGTGTGAACTGTCCTTCCTTTAATAGGTCCGATGCCGCTACCCAAGCAATATCTCCTCCCGATGGCTTCAAAGAAGCAGTGGTGTCTAGAAATAAAGTCATTCAAGGTGTTTGTCCACAACATGGGAGGGTGAGTTAATCACTTAAATGCTTGTCCAGAAGGGGAGTTACAAATGACACGTCTGCCGCTGTTTCAATGGTTAATAGACGCATCCCATGCTCCTTGCATTTCAAATGTGCCTTCATCCAATCGAGCTATGATGGTTACATTTTATGTCTTCCGTAGCAACAATTATTTGAAATTTCATCTCACCTGCAAGTAACGGAAGAAGATCAAGGTTCTTTTCAAGTCCTTTACCTCATGGATCTCCCCTCGACTGATGGCCCGGAACCCTGCCAGTTGAACAGCTTCGGCAGTGCTAACCACCTGCCGAGACAACATTTTTAATTGTCAGCGAGCTTTTTACTTTAGGTTGCATTTCTTGGGACCTTGGGTTCGGTGAAATTCATTCAAATTGGAAAAATTCACCCTAGTCATCTAAGTAACCCTTCTGCAAGCCAGTTTGGTTTTTTCAAATGAACTGACGACAGGGGAACATCACCACATTTAAATTGAACTTCTGCTGTATGTAGACATATAGCGGAAGCTCTGTTTACATGTGGTGAAGTTCTCTCGTGAAAAAGAGAAAGAGAGACATGGAGAGACTCTGATGTACCCAAGAGAACCCTCAATACTTTCAACAAATATCTACTAAAAAACCCAGCGAACTGCGCTGGCACAGTTGATATGTTGATTTTCATTTCAGGAGAATTGGCAACTGCGGTGAAGTTACGAGGAAGGAAGAATCAACAACGTACCACAGTTTGGCAGGGACAGCCAGGAGGGACTGGCAGGCTGGGACATGTCGGACAGGTGGGAACAGTAGGCGGGGAACCAGTCGTTTCGACAGGTGCCTGCCATTGGTTTCCAAATGGTGACGCTTGAACATTCGTCACCCCGTTTTCGCGACACAGCCTCTCCTGTTCCAGAGGAACAGAGAGTAGCATCCTTGCTTCGTGTGGGGCTTCCTGGATTACTATCCGCATTCCAGACAGCTGATGCCAGTCGATGTGACAATGAAGGGCCCAAACACCAGGATTGTCTGCTACGAACCGTATCACAACATATGATTTCTCCTTAACCATGATCGTGTCCCTTTTGATGGGGGCAGATGGTCGGTTCTGTTTTGCTCTTGCGTTGTATAACCCTGACCCTAAGGCAATCGGCCAGAAGTGGTGCCCATGAAGATGGGTGGGGTGTGGTCCAAGCTGCAAATTGTTTATTGCAATGTCCATCACCTGTCCGTACTCCACTACTATGGAGGGCGTAGTTAGGGGGAACATTTCATCGTCTAACATCCTCATCAGAAGAGGTTTACTGTCAGGTGGCATGATGAAAGGGATTTGGTTAAAAGTCGCCCGGCGAATCCCGTCAGGCATGTCTACAAAGTCAAGGTTCAGGACATGCGTCAGGTCGGCCTTTGAGGGAGGTTCCATTGTATGTCTGGCTCTAACCGCGGAACTCGATAGGAATGACGTTCCCTTTGGAATGCTAGGAATTCGAGTTGTATACGGAAAAAACTCAAAAGTGGGCAGAACCTCGGTCACGTTTTTCCCCCCAGAAATATTGCGTGTTACACGCGCTGATGTCCCTAGCTCTATGTTGGCTTGGACGTAGCGGATGCGTCCTACGATGGTTCTTACAATGCCGCCTGGATTGGGGTTGATGTTTGGGTAGTTTTCGGGAAGGTACATGAATTCTGTTCGAATGCTGGCAAGGACAAAGTATTCGGATTTTTCCGGACCACCTGCATGTTGCAGAATGAGTGAGTACCGCTGACCTGCACCAAGGTACACACCGTTGGCTACCGTTTGATTGTTACTTTCCACACCGTCAGCTTCCATGACGTTCAGGTTGTGTCCCTCAACCGTGAAATTATAAGTGGAGTAGCCACCCACGTTGGCGACACGAATTTTGTTGACTTCATTTCTCCTAAGCCTAAATACCGGAATCTTCTGTTCGCGGATATCGCAGGGCAGTTTCGTTTGATCGCAGTTGAATCTTCCGGCCCCGTTCATAAGACCTGAGTTGGGAATAGGCGGGGCTCCTTGACTAGCTGGAGAAAGGTGCCATTCCTGTAACAAATTGACATTTGACAACGAAGTGTACCTACAATGACATCCTTACATCGTTGTCGTGGGCGCTCTTATGATACCACCCTTGGAGCGCAATGTACATTTCTGTACATTTCTGTGTCAAAGTAGTACACATCCCTGAGATTGTGAACGATGATGAATCCCCACATCCCCTCGGTGTACTGACTTCCCACGTGTGAGTGATACCTGTGGGTTTTTATAAGGCAAATTAGTTGACAGGGGAATTGTTCTGGGTTTCCGAGAACCAATCAAATCGTGGATCAATGCGGCGAAGTACGTCTGAGTGGATCCCTTAAGGGGATTACTCGACCAAAAGTAGCAAAAAAGCTTTGGGGCGTACAGCATTAAATGAACCTAAGCAATTAATACCCTGCAAGATCCAAAATTCGGTTGGTCTTTACTTTCTGGGGCCATGGCCGTGAAATGTGGATGCTTCCTTCGAAAGCATCCTGGGTCTTTTAGCTACAGGTGACGGTTTTACCTGACTTATGTTTTACAGTGTCACGTTGCCCCTACACTGTGTTCCACGAAGCGCCGTAATGCTAAATCCCCAACTTTCTAATTACGGGATAATTAGAAAATATCGCTATTTTGCATGACGGTATGTAGGAACGTTTCGCTTTGGAAACTCCAACAGTCCTTTATCAAGTTCCTTAAGGACCTCATTCGGATGTACTACCTGATGGTGTCATGAATACCTTAGCCTACACCATATATATTCAAACGACGCCATTAGATTAGAAGAGTTGACCAGGTGCCCTTGTCAGTATGGAACCTCAAAAACCCAAAAATATATGCTTACCAATAAGTGCCTGGCTGTTGTATTGGAAATCTATACACCTGACTGCTTCCTGCCACTATGGGGCATTGCGAGACGTACGCAGGACCATCCTCAAACGGTGTGGTAGCTTGTGTTATCCCATGCCAATGGATCTAAGTAGTTTGATTATCTGAAATCTTGTTATTCACGGTCACTTCAACAATGTCGCCTGGAAGGGCGTGAATCGTGGGTCCGGGGAACTTTCCATTTATTCCTAGAATGTGTCTCACTCTCACCCCATCTGGACTCCCTGTGATATAGCCCACGTCGAAAGTGTGCTTCGTAAGGTTTTGTAACATTGGATCAGCTGTCGACTCTGCGTGTATTGTCAAAATAAAATGACATAGTCCATTATCCATGGCATTAAATCTTTCTTACTCTTCTCGGCACAGGACTTAAGGGTGGATAGTGGGATGGTTTTACGGGCAATACACTTGGAATTGGTGCAAGAACACTTAAGCTTATCCTTTACCCATGCCGAGTAAAACATGTATTCCGTGTATGCGGCAGGACTTTGTCTTCCCCTTCCAGAGCCGTACTCAAACATGTTTATCCCACACAACTTCTGCGCCTTCAACCCACACATGAGGGGGCCCCCGGGGTATCCTAATTAAAAAAAGTTTTATGCGATAAATCCTGAAAGATACAAATTATGGCTGTACAACAATAGTTGTAGCGATACATTGGAAAATGGAAAAATCATGTCATGAGTCAACAATAATGTTATGACTTGGAATACTTTCCCCCAGAAAACATACCTCTGCACTTTGTTAGTGTGACATTTGCGAAGTCATGAGCACACCTAAGTTCGTCTAGAATTCCCAGCGTCTCTGTGGCACTCTTCGGGACGTTTCGTGGCATTCCAAGGAGTTCCCTTTCCACACCGTACTGGAGTAGGCCCCAGCCGTAGGCAGTTGTAAGTCCTAAAAACAATGTAGTCAAAACCTGCTGTCTTTTTTTGCGTACAGAAGCTACAAGGTTCCATTAAGTAGTTTAAAAAACACCCACCTGGAGCCTCCCTCCGACTCCGAACAGTCTCCGCAACGGTGAATAAACCCTGAGGGCGCACCGCCAAGATTAAAACACCAATGTCATGCCGATGAACTCGTCGTCTATATGACTCATGTGACACGGCCAAATCCAGAGAGGACAAATTGTGCGTCTGCCCATTCCCATAGGACAATGTGACGTCCCTCAAGTCCACCCTCATGAGACATTGAGCTGCTGTGAGGATGACGAAGGGGGCGATGAAGGACCCTTGGCAGAAGGGTACGCTACTCCCCGTTTGAACAAAGTCAACGATGTAAGCCGTAGAAGAGACGGACATTTTCCAGCGTTGTGCACAAGGCTAAAGCGTTGATAAATCTATAGCTGAAAGTAAAGGCCAAATCTGTTCACCTGTAACAGATTTATTGCTCAAAAGGTCATCTGAGTTGAACTTTGAATTAATTCAATCCTACTTCAATACACAATTTTCCTTTAATTATGAAGGAGTTTCATTTGGAGTAAATAGGTTGGCTAATTAAGTGTGGCCTGACATATTATGTGGAATCGAATGTTGGATTGAATTGGCAAAGCCGAAATCTCCAAGCCCATTGCCCATGACCCACGACCTTCTAATTCAATCCAAAGACAGATTGAATTGGTAAGGTATTCATTTTAATATAGATATTCTAATATATAAGAGAGCACAAAAAATCATTCATTTAATCTTCCAGCATTGATTTCCACGCTTAACTACATTTGTGGAATGATGAAACACGCATGTTGAAAGAGAAATGTAGTGGAAAATTTTATGTCCGTTGAAAACAGCGACGTTTATTAGTCCACACCTCATTACGACTTTTTCCACATTTTTTAACACGATGTTATCCTTCTTTTTGTTCTGAAATACAACTTCCTCCAAACAAATGTCCTTTAATCTCAATTAGATCGATCCAGTCTCTGATGTGGAATTGGGATTGCTGCCCAACAGAAAACAGTTAGAATGCTTTTAGTTGGAGTTCGTTAAAATAATATCGATCTGATGAAACACTAATGTATATCTCAACCTGTGGTATACATTTGTGTTTTGGCGAAACGCTTTGGTAGCCGAACGCCGACTCTGTCAGCAGTATTATATATAGTTATTGCGGATAACGTACTCGAACTAACAATGGTCACACTTTTTAGAAAAAAAGTCTTCACCATAATCGAAATACCCACCAATTCCGAGACTGAGAATGAAAAACATGTCTATTTCCAGCCCAACATGTTTTACAGGATCTACTTTAACATTGGTTATTACCTACTGGTCTTTCCATTTAAGGTGAAAATAGATGGCGGGCTGAGAAGGAATATTTTTCAACAGGTAAGAAGATTTGCAGAATTTCTATGTAGGTGTCCAACAGATCATCTCTCTTTCAGATAGCTTGTGGAATTGGTAGCGTCCTTCTCGTCATTGAATATGTTGCATATTTACGTCGATTTCCATTCCACACCCTGGATACCAACCCAGTCCCATATTTCAGCCTATTTATGACGGTCTCCTACATTACTGAGCAGTTCCTGATTTTGAAACTGTTGTGGTTTGGGATGGCAAGACTTGAAAGGGTGACGACCTTTCAGATGAAGACTACGGGTCTTCTTTTCAATAGGAACAAGAAGGTGAGGTACAAAACACTCACGACAATAAATGAATACGCACTTTATTTCTTTGTTTAGAAATTCTACAGCGGCCTACTGGCAATGATGTGTTTCCTCCACGTGCTAGCTGCGGGAACATCTTGGATATTTGGTATCTCCATCATGGGCAACAAAAGGTGTTTCGGTGACTTGATTGCTTGCTACACCAAACATTTCATCGCAGCTAGATTCACATACTTTCTCGGACCAAACCTAAATCCCAATTCTACAGAAACACAGGCTTTATTTAACAGCATGACGTTAGGGGACCATGTCACAACTGGGATTTTGACCGTGCAGGTTTATTTTCGACACATGATGGGCCTCTACTTTGAATGCGTTTACTTTGCGACTAGTTTGACGATTTGGATGCTGTCATCCAACTTTGCGTCCCTCATAAAAAGAGTAACTTTGACACAGATGCAGTTTGACGTAATAGCAGGCTTCAAGGAGTTGAGGACACTCTCCAGCATCACAAATTCTGTGTTTCAATGGCAAGTTTTGGCGCACTTTGTGAACTGTATCCTGCGAAACTCCATTCATTTCAACGCCATCTTCATTACCACGGATTGGTTCTATCAGCTGGGTGTCCTCTTGTTCCTTATCGGAAATGTGTCTGCATTTATTTTCGCTGCCGAAGCAGTTCGTCAGGTAGGGCTTGGTTAGTCTGGGGCTACTAATGGACCTAAATTTTATTTCAACAGATGGAACATTTTAAAACGTGGCTAGTCGACGATAATGTCTCTCAGGTGGACCCAATCTCTGATGCCAGGAGACATGTTCTACTAGAGGAGTTGAGGGATCACCCCGTGTCATTAAGTGCCGGGGTTTTCAAGATAACCTATGCGATTCTTGGAACGGTATGTAGAGAAGGGCAAAAAACCGAGTGGTTATTAATATTTTTGATATTTCTTTCCGAATATAGATGCTGACCACGTCAGTGACATACTTCATCTTGTGTTCCTCCATTGACCATAATAACGCTCTGACCCAATAGTTGGATATGTTTGAAAAATGCAATCCTATTGTGTCCATGCCAGTCTTCAAAGCAAATGATTTCATTGTTTTCATTTGATTTCATTGCTACCCAATTTGTTTTCACGTACAATAATATATCTGTCAGAACAGGTTTCGCTATGATGTCATTCAACCGCATGATCCAGCAACATAACAGTTGCTGCAGTCTTGTTGTGCATTCCCGTCGTAGCAAATGCGTCAGCATGTTGTTTTTGGCTGAATGGGAAAATATATAGAACGTACCTACCCTGATCCAATTATACAGGATGCTATAGTGACTCACATTTTGCATAACTACTCGTACACACAGCTTTAGCACGCAATTCTAACTTTGTAAAATTACTTCTGCAAGCATGTCCATCAATCAACTGTGGTATAGCCAACAGTTACAAACGGTTCTCCTTTCAATGACCTTTACAAAAACCGTCAAAGCCAAGCCAGGACTTGCTTAGTTTCAGTTCAGTACTAAAAGTGGATTTCAGTTGAAACGACCTACTATTCCAATTGTAAACCTTGTAAATTTAATTGGCAACTTTAAATCGTTCCGTCAGGTTTTCCGTTTAGCATCAAACCGTCAGAATGTTCTGGAAGTTTCCTACCTTTTGCCTGACAATTTTCATTTTTGTGATCCAAAACGGTTAGTCTACAGTTGATAATCACCGTTTCTTGTTATCTTCAATTGTTACATTGCAGAAATGGGAGCTTGTGCCAACCTGCGAATTCCAGGGGAATGGGAACCCCATCTCAAAACCCTCATGGTGTATCCTGCTTCAGCAAACATTTGGGGGTCTACTAAAATGTTGAATAAAGTTCGAGATGACATCGTGGCCATTGCTAAAGCTGTGGCACGTTTTGAGCCTGTCTCTTTGATTGCTGATCCATCCCAAGCTTCTGGAGCCAAGGGCAAATTTAATTCAGACCAACTGGCCAACATTACGATTTCCGAATTCCCTGTGAATGACCTGTGGGCAAGGGACACTCTACCCGTGTTTGGGATTTCGGACAACGCTTTGGCGGGCATTGACCTGAATTTCAATGGCTGGGGAAACAAGCAGGTTCATGACAAGGATGGGAAGTTGGCAAGACGATTTCTAGAAGCCAAGGGGATTCGTCGCATAGCTACAAAAATCGTTGGAGAAGGCGGGTCTTTCGAATTCGATGGGGAAGGGACCCTCTTGGTCACATTGAGTAGTGTCTTCAACAAAAATAGGTAGGCATTCTTACAATGGAATGAACTCTTCATAACATTTTTAAATTTTCAGAAACCCTGAATTCAAGACTAAAGAATCCTTAGAAGCCGCCCTCAAAGCATTGTTCAACGTCGATAAAATCATATGGTTCAAAGGTGTCTATGGCCAGGACATTACCGATGCCCATGTGGACTCTGTGGTAAGATTCACCTCACCAGGCTCTGTTGTCGTGAGCAAACCATACCATGACAACCCCCCTGACGTCTGGACCAGAGCTTACGACAACGTTATGAGTGTCCTCCAAGAGGAAACCGACGCTAAAGGACGAAGCTTTCAAATCGTCCAGGTGGAAGAACCGAATCCTGACGAGGTCAACATCCCACCGGCCTCAGCATCCCAGTTCCTTTCCTCCTATGTCAATTTCCTCGTGGTGAATGGTGGTGTGATCATCCCAGAATTTGGTGTTTCCTCTGCAGATGCCAATGCAAAGAAGATCATTCAAGAGCTGTTTCCTGCGAGGGAAGTTGTGGGTGTGCCCATTTTGAGTTTGGCAACTGGAGGTGGTGGCATTCATTGTGCTACTCATGACATGCCCCGCATGTAAAAATTGGTCCCTTTGTTCATTGAATTCAAGTGATTTATTCAGAAAAGCATGAGCGACTAAAACGTTTAAAATTGAAGGAAATAAATAAATAGTAAATGTCAATAAATATTCAGTCCAAGACTATAGTAAAGTGAGACTATTTTAGCTGGAGTAGTTAGGAATGGGTCTCGTTCCCCCCAGCTCAGCAGCCAACTGGTCAGCAGAGATGTCTTTGAGGAGCACAGCAGTCCCCTCTTCCTTCTTCCCGTAAATGTTGAGGATATCTCGAGTCATTGGGGACATGAGAGGCTTTAGGATTTGGAGGAGGGTTTGGAATGGTCCGGGTGCTATAAAAAAAGAGGAATAAAATGAGACACTAAAAAAGTTGGGTTACAAGGGAAGGCTTACTGTTGACAAGGACAACTTTATGCTGCCCCCCTGGGAAGTAATTTTCATATGTCGTGATGACCCTGGTCGTCAGAGGGATGCATGCTGGGCATCCATGTTGGGCCAAGTTGAATCCCTCCATGTCGTAGATGAGGTAGTACTGGGTCACACTCTTCCCTTCACTCCTCATCTGGCGAACCTTGGCGGTAATCTCTTCATAGATCATGTCGATATACCGGGTCAGCTTGGCAGCCTGGCCTGTCACGGTTGCCTTCCTCAGGTCCCACTCTCCCACGTCGATAAAGAGAACTGTGGAAAGAAAGAAAGCTTACAATGGGAT